>VZRQ01003001.1:50517-127051 GCA_013397975.1 Machaerirhynchus nigripectus | reverse complement strand
TGACAGCGGGAGGGAAAAAAACCGAACCAAAATAGCTGCAATCCTGTGGAGTTCCTGAGGAATTAGGAATTCACTTTGCAATGCCAACAGCATCCGGAGGGGTCAGCATAATTTGGGGCGTAAAAAATAGTTTTTAAAATGGGTAATTTGTGCAGCCGTCCAGCATTCTCAATGTCAGCTGTAAGATGTTTCATTGGAGCAAGGAATTGCCTTTAGAGTATAAAATCATATTTTTGAAACTTATTTTTACCAAAACTGTGCGTTGAGTCTTAATAAAATCGTTCCCAATTCAGCGCCTGCCGTTTCCTGAGGCGTGGATGCGCTCCCGGGAGAGCCGGGGCAGTGATGTTCAGCTGGGGGGGTTGTTTGGAAGTGGCTCATGAGAAATCCAGCCCCTCTGATGGAGAGGAAGGAGAATCTCCGGGTTACAGGAACTCGGATGTAGACAAGACAGAGGGGAGGTGATCTGCACTCTGTCATCTTGCTGCATCTGCGCCTGTCTCTGCTGAAATACAGAGCATTCTTTCAGCCTTGAAGGCTGGGAGCCATAGATTGCTGTTCAGCCTCTTGGAGTGACAGTCTGTGAGCTGGGGTAGAGCGTTGGTGGTGGAAAAAGTCCATCCTCACCACATCATCCCCACCACATCATCTCCTTCAAACTTCTTAAAAAGTGGGGGTTTCTGTCTTTTAGACTAAGGAAGAGCAGAAGGTTTAAGATTCAGTTGCGCTCCTAGGAGTCAAGTTCTGATCTGATACGGGGTAATTAATAAAATTTAAAAAGTGGTAATTAATGAAATAGTTGTTGAATTGGAGAAGCACATGCAGGATTTTCATAGACATGTTCTTGTTGCTTAATAATCATGTGCGAGAATCTCGGTAACTCAGTTGGGAGGACACTTGTGGTCCGTTGTTGATACTGAAAGCAAGAGCCAGTCAGTTAAAAGTTTTAGTCCCGAGTTCTAACTATGTTATAACAGACTAATAAATGATCCTAGAATTCTTTTGAATGCTTGTAGGGGTTGAAAAATTACTCTGAGTACGTGAGGATTGTTTAATGTGGTGTAGAGATAGCATTTTGCAGCTTCTGAGAAATAATAATTTGAAAAGTGCACTACTTATGGGGAAAAAATGGAACTGCAAATGGGGGTTGGAACAGTCCAGTTAGAATCATCTTGCATCTTTGGACTGGGGTAGATTTCTGTTCTGGGCTTACCAGATATAGAATGTATTTTCTGGAAGCAAATGTAATGATTGCAGTTAAAATCCCTGCAAGGAAACTTGGGAACCGTGGCAGAATACCATTTGCCAATGGTATTTTTAAAAAGTGAGATTTAATTAGTGCCAGTGATGATGATGAAGATATACACAGCTCAGTGTAAGTGTGAGAAAAAAGCGTCTGCAAGGAGACTTGTTACCAAAAAGGAATGGATGTGTTTCTTATGAGAATAAATGAGCATTCTGCCTCTACAAAACCCCTATTACAAGATCATACATGGAATACATGGATGCTGTTTCCCTAGGTATATAACAAAGTACATTATTTATATGCACCTGTTTCCCATGCACTGCTTACTCTCCAGTAAATTACACGTTATGGGAGTGAAAATCTGTGTATGACAGGGAATTCTGCTGTCTACCAGGTAACTGTACACAATCAAAAACCAGAAAACTGTTTTTTTCCCAGAATGTGCGTTGCTGCTCTGAAACGGTGCCATAGTGACCAGGGACTGCCCATCCCACCTCCCCAGCAACATCAGCCTCCTGGGCTGTGCCTCAGGTGCTGGGTGGGATCTTCACTTGTAACTGGGAAGATCCTCCCCTGGAGATAGGATTTGACCTCAGTCTTGATTCCTCTCTGTGTATGGGTGCCAATTACAACAATTAAATTGACACCAAGAGGTTAGAGATGAAAAACTGATCCGTTCTCTTGCAATATCCTGTCAAAGGACCCTGAGTTGTAGCTATTTTGTATTAATTTATTAAATTCAGGGTAACTGGAACCACAGGTGGGCATTTTTCTGGCATTAAAATTTGCACTGTCTTGGCTGATTATGCCCATGCAGAGCCATCTCACCTTGCTGTTCATCTTTATGCAGCAGTTGTGCACAAAGAGACTGTACAGGTTTGGTTTGTTAAATTAGGGTTGTTTCCAACAGTCGTAGAATCATAGAAACATGGAATAGTTTGGGTTGAAAGGGACCTTAAAGATCATCTAGTTCCAACATCCCTGCTGGGGGCAGGGAAACAACTTCCTTTTCACTAAATGCCATAAAGAAAGGTTTTCCTTCTCAATATAACTGTTTTAAGACGATTCTTTGTATTGTCTTTTAAATCAGTCTTTGCCAAAAGCAAATTAATGCTTTATTTTCTAAATGCTTGGGTTGTAGAGACTCCATGTTTTTCACTTGCCCTAAAGTAGGGCAGCAGAAGCATCTGGGCAAGTGGATTTAGGATAGAAGTTCTTTGCCATGAGGCAGTGCTGTCAGTTGCTGTGATTATGGAGCTTAGTACACAATATTGCAGTTTTCCACGACCTCCAAGCTACTGAAGGTACGGGATTGCACCAGATTTTTGGTGTTTTTGTTTTCTTCTGTCTGTTTCATAGGGTACATCCGAATATAGGATACGTATGTGTTTGTAGGGTTATCAGTGCTTGTGTGGTGTGGTGGTCTGTGGAATCACAGACTCCTCTAGTGTGTCTGTGACCTGAGATTGAGTACCACACCCTTGCTCAGTCAGGGGCAGCTGGAGCAGGTTGTCCAGGACCTACTTAAAGTTTGAACATCTCCATGTTTTTGTTCCATCCATCTCCATGGATGGAGACTCTGCAGCCTCTCTGGGCCACCTGTCCCAGTGTCTGACCCCTTGCAGGAAAAACATGCATCCTTGTGTTCAGATGGAATTCCATGTGGCTTCCCTTGTGCCCATTGCCTCTTGTCCAGAGCAGAGTCTGACCCCCTCATCCTTGCTCCTGCCCAGCAGTTGCTTGAGCACACTGGTCAGATCTCCCAGAGCCTTCTTGAGCAGCCCCAACTCTCAGCCCCTCCTCCTGTGCAAGATACTCCAGTCCCTTTATCACCTTTGTGGCCCCAGTATTTGGATTGGTGCATAGGAGACAGCTTATTTTTACTGGCTAAGTATTTAGTTTAGCTTGATCTCTTAAGGAAATGAAGCTGTCGTGATTGCTCTGTTAGGAGCTGCCCCAAATAACTTAGGAAGCTTGTGGCTGCTTTCAGAGATATTTGTTAAATAAAAAGGTTACCTAAATTTTTTGGGGTGTCTTTTTGGTGAATAGTGAAAGAGAAAGGCCAAGTAAAGGTCCTGCATGTTGAAGGGACAGACAGAGATGGCAGCGTGCAAGTGATTGGTGGCAGCAGGACAGTTGGCACGTGGGTCTGGAGCAGGTGGGTCCAGCATGCACATGCTGTTGCTTTCTGGGGTCTACTCAGGGGACTTGTAGGGGTAGAGCTGGGATGAGGAAAGGGCTAGGGACACCTGCAGAAATCCTCAGGGAAAATAGGCCTTACTGGGTCTACTCTTTTTAAAGAGATATTTTGATTTATGTAAGCTGCTTTCCTAATATACTGTATTCTTCCTCTCTTGAAGACAAGCATCACTGTGTGCCCTAACTGCTGATTTCTGCAGTGAGTGATCATCACACTGGGCACTGATGCCAAGACGAGTGTGCATGTGTGAATGCACATAAAAGCTTTACAGGGATGTTTAGGGTATGTTAGTGTGGCTTCTTGGAGTTAGAAAAGCCAGATGGGCCTCTGCCATGTGGGAGGTGCCTTCAGACCTCTTGCTGCGTGAATGCTTCTAGGGAAATTTACATCCCAAGGGAATGGTGGTGGCTATCTGCAGAACACACATTAGTAGCGAAGTAAGAGTGTTTGATTTGCAACATCAGTTCATGCTCATTCGAATGTTTAAAATGGTGGTCACTGAAGATGAATATAGGTATGGTGTGGAGGTAAGGACTCAGTGCTGCTCAGGAGGTCTGACCCCTCCTGAAGGCTTTTTGTAGCTTACGTTCTGTGCTGCGGCAGTCCAGCACCTGGGAGCAACTTCCCTTGGAAGCTGGGGTGGTCGGTGTGTTTCCAGGCTGCAGGTGTTGGAGGGCAGGTGCTGCTGCCGTGTCAGTGTCCTGGGCCTCTGCTGGGCTCTTGGAGCGGGGAGTCAGCATGTAACTGTGTGGCAGAGCTGCAGTTCTCGTGGACTTGTGTTGATGTTGGACTTGGCCAGGAGATGGGCAGTGTTGCCTCAAGCTGCCTGGGGTGCAAGGTGGGCTTCAGCAGCATGGTGACCCCTTGAAGCAGTGTGTCCTGCCTCCTGTGACATTCGCAATGTCTTTGGCGTTGTCATCTTGTGGGCTTGGGCTTCTCCATGGGTCTTTTGGTGGAATCACAGACTGGTTGAGGTTGGAAGGAGCCTTCGGACCTTTGCTCTAACGCGTTGCTCAAGCAGGGTCACCCAGAGCAGGCTGCCCACAAGCATGTCCAAGCAGTGTTTGAGTATCTCCAAGACAGTGGGAGACTACAAGACCTCCCTGGGCAACCTGTGCCAGGGCTCATAGAGAAAAATGGTTTTCTGATGTTGAAAGGGAACCTCCTGTGTGCCAGTTTGTGCCCATTTCTTCATGTTCTGTCACTGGCCCCAGTGGAGAGAGACTGACTCCTTCGTCTCTGCACTTTCCCTTCAGGTATTTATATACATTGATGAGACTCCCTGAGTCTGCTCTTTTCCAGGTGCTCCAATCCCTTTTTCATCCTTGTGGCCCTTCACCTGGCTTTCTCCAGTCTGTCCCTGTCTTCCTGGTGCTGGAGAGTCTGGCACTGGGCACAGCACTCTCAACCTGCTGGCCATAGCCCAGGACACCATTTGCCTCAAGGTCCCATCACTGGTTCATGTTTAACCTGGTGTTCACCAGCAACCCCAGTTTTCTGCCAAGCTGGGTGGCCCCAGCATGTGCCTGTGTTCCCCAGGGGCAGGATGTGGACTGTGAAAGCCCTTTGCTGGCATTGCCAAGTGTAGGACTTCTACCTGAAAGACACCTGGGTGTCATCCTTTCCCACTTGGAAAGAAGCAGCATCCCTGTCTCCTGCTGTCATGTGTCTGTGGCCATCGCTCCTCATTATAGCTTGCTGTTTGCATTGTTTTTTACCTTGTAAGCACATTCACTTACCAGTAAGTAATTTTTATGTAATAAGAAGGCTCCGGTGTCTTGTTTGAAGATCAGTGGCAGTATTTTGGAAGAACTGGTCTTTTGTGAGGGGTGCTGTGGCTGCCACAGGTACCTGAAGAGCTTTCCAACTGGGTGGCAATACGGTGAGCTCGCTGGCTCCTTTCTGCATCTGAAACAGCACAAAGGCTTGTAAAAATCCCCCCCTTTATTAAGAGATACCTTAATATTGTCCTGCCTTGTACCATCCTTCTCTTTAGGGAGATAGGGAGGAAGGATGACAGAAGTGGCAGTTGCGGGCTCCAGCCCCTGGTGTTCACTGTAAGTGCTTTCTCTTGTCCTGCCTTGTAGCCGCTTTCTCTGTGGAATGACTTGCAGTCTTGGGAAGGCGTTTTGTTTCCCCACCCTGAAACCTGATCTTACAAATAGGTGATTAATGAGAGTTTCTGCAGCCTCATGGTGACCTCGTACCATCCAAGGAGGAAAGCTTTGCGGAATATCGGAGACCAGATGCTTTTACCTGGATCCTTTGCACTACAGGCTGTGAAAATAACCGGCAAGCATGAAATGCAGGTTCACTGGGTACCAGATCTGTCTCCGAATCCTTCAGGCCCTCTTGGTCCATTCCTGGAGCCTGCAGGCGCTGTCAGATTTGATTCACAGAACAAGTAGCAGATTTAGTGATTATTAGAGGGTTATTCCAATTTGCCTTGAATCCTCTACTGCAGTTGTCTCGATTTACAAAAGCTGTTGGTCCTGGACAAACCAGATTCTTCATTTTCATCAGAAGTACTGTGATACTTGTAAAGATAATTTTCTGCTGACCAGGCAGATGTTCACTTATATGTTTATGGTACTTTCTTCATTTTTTCCAAAATACATCCATTCAGTTGTTCAGAAGTGGAAAGCAACACAAGGGAGAGCATTTGTGGTCCCATTGTGTCTTCTAAATGAGGCAGCCCTTACATTTTGGGGATGTTAACCATTGTGTCTCAATTTTCTCTTACCCCTTTTTTCAATGATTTCATTTGACCACGATTCAGAATTGATCACAATGTTGTAGATGATGATTAAAACTCAGCAACTGAAGATACTAAAATTTAAGTAACCAACAATATCAAATGTTCCTGGAGATCCCTGAGTTTGAAATTTGTATCTTAAATAGGTTAGTTGTTTTAAAGGAAGATTCTAATGTTTTCCCTTCCCTCTGAACTGGTAAAAGAAACTCCCTGGCCATCTCTTACAGCCTCCTCGTGATGTCTTCAGGCTGAATTATCTTTCCCCAGGCTGAATCTTCTCACCTTTTGTAAATGTAACTGATGTAGTCAGATAACTTCTATGAAAGGGATTGATGTCTTCAAGCTGAATTTTCTCACTTTTTGTAAACATATTGTCTGATAACTTCTGCAATAGAAGTCGCTCAATAAAGAAAAAGAATTTTGTGTTTCAAGCGTTACTTAAGATTGTCATACAAATAAATATGCATTAGGTAGGCATGGATGTGTATTAGAGAGGCTTTTTCATGTAAATTTTACTGTATAAAAGATGTAACTTTTTACCCCAAAGTGTGCTTGATTTTTGGAAACCTACACCTTACAACCTGCACAGAATAAACAAGGTCTCAGATTAGACCCCGTGTCTTTGTTTAGAGAGCTCCTAAAATTGGCAACTGCTCAGTGCATTGGCCTCCAATCAGCACATGTCCCATGTGAAAGGTTGGTGATGTTGGGATGCTGAGCATGCCTTTCCTTAGCAAACCTGTAGCAATAAAACTGAACAGGATTGTAAGCTAAAAATTTACCATCCCATCATGTGTCTTCTGATGCAGGACGAGGATTGACGTTAATACAAATAACAGTAAGGAAGTAATTCCTTCCTTCCCCTGAAGGCGGACTGGGGGATTTGTTGGGGGATAACTCAGTGATGCCTTTTCTCTGCTCAGAGTGAGGGTGGAGAGCTGCCTCTGCCAGCAGGAGTGTTGCCTGCTGTTCTGGATCAGGTGCTGCTTCCCCACCTCCTGCCCACAGGACACCAGGGCAGGGACTGCTCCCTTCCCTTGCCTGGTATGATTGCAGTGTTGTGGCAGTCTGCCCTTTTCTCTTTGCCTCCTCCTTTGTGCGTGGCTCCACAGGAGAAGGATGATGCAGCACGGCTGGCTGCGAAGCGGCGTGACGGTGCGGGTGGAACCCGGGCTGGCTGCAGTGCTGCATCCTGAAGGGTGCAGAATGTGCTGGGCTGTTCTGGGGACCTCGGCTCCTGTGGGATCAGCTAGTGCTGGCTTTGAGCTGTGGAGTGAGGCGTGTCCCGCTGCTGGTTTCTCACCAGCTGGTCTGATGGAGGGTACCGAATGCAGACTGAGAGCTGAAGTACAAATGCTTTGGGGTTATGCTCTGAGGGATGCAGTAGCAGCTTGTCCTTCCCTTGTCTTCGCTGATCTTCTCCCCATCAAAAGTTTGTGTGCAGAATAAATTTTTTTGGTGAAAACTATACATGTTTCTAGCTTATTAGAGATGATGTTATAGGACATCAGCTCTTGGAAAGCCACTTACTAAAAACACGTGATTAGTTATTATAATTTTTTCTAACAAACTATATGAATTCTACACTGATGGGATGAAATGCATTTGGAGACTCTTCTGTTTACAAGTTCTGGTAATTTAAAGGAATGTAACAGAGACAATTTGTGATTCTGTTTTGCAGTAGAGACTGGCCATATGATGCATATTTCTAAATCACCTCTCTATAAGGAATTAGGCTTTCCACATGTCCATCAGTCCATCTGGTAACCTTTATTCTCACTAATTTAGGAGTGAAAAAATCTGTATCCAAACACAGATCCTTCATTCAAATCCTCACTCAAGCTCATGGCAGTTATTAATATTCATAAATATCAGTGTGTTACTAAAAATTGCCTTTAAAGTAAAATAGCGAGCAAGCACTATGAGCTGTTATTTATTTAAAAAGCAGTTCAGGATAATCTGAATATCAGTTGATAATTAAGATCAGAGACGATGGCCAGGTTTCCCCTCAACAGGGTAACTTGCATAAGTCAAATTGTGATCCCCAGGTGAGCTTTGATGAGAAAGTGTTGTTTCCTCTGGTGCAATGAAGCAGCTGCTGTGTGGTCCCTTTCTGTTCATGGTTCTACAGGTTGATCTGTCAGTGATACTCTTGGGATATTCCCAGTTATATGAAGGCAGAAGTTACTGCTGGAGATTCAGGAAGCAGAGTTGCAAGAGAAAAGCCAAGAAGTGTGGGGTGGATTTGGCCTTGATATCATTGCAGATATGGATTTAAATCATAGACTCATAAACTGATTTGTGTTGGAATGGACCTTTAAGCTCATCTCATTCCACCCCCTGCCATGGGCAAGGATACCTCCTCCCACTGGAGGGAAGTGTTCCAAGCCCCATCCAAATCCTAGCCTTGGACGCTTCCAGGGATGGGGCAGCCACAGCTTCTCTGGGCAACCTGTGCCAGGGCCTCCCCACCCTCACAGGAAATAATTTCTTTGTAATACCTAACCTAAACCTGCCCTCCTTCAGTTTAAAGCCATCTGCCTCTATCCCATCAAGTCTGGAGTAGGATTGTGATGACTGAAGTTTCAAGAAAAATCCCCAGTCAGTCTTCATTTTTCTGAAAGCAGTGCAATTTTCTGTCTAGCAAAGGCACCTTGGCCACCTTCATTATTTCTCTTGTCCGCTGGGGAGGATGAAGATGGCCCACATCCCAGTCATCATTGGTTGTCTTGGTGCCTCTGACCAGCTGTAGCAGGCTGGATCCTTTCATGCCACCGAGGAGGAAGCGAGGGCCGTCCCAGGTGAGACAAGCTGTGTTTTGCCTGGCAGGACAGGTGGCTTTAGTTCAGGATTCGGTGGGAAGCACCGAACCCTTTGCTCCTGAGTTGGATTGTGATGTGGCCTCCTCTGGTCATGAACAGCTGCTGGTGTCTTATCTTCTCTCCCAGTGCCCTGGTTGGAAGGGACCTGCTCAAAGCAGGACATGATGCTCAGCTGAGTCTGACAAAAACAGTTGCAGGGTGTTATTTCTCTTTCCTGTTCTGCCTGGGTCTTGGCCATCCCACTTGGTGGTATGAATGCGCGTTGCTACTCAGTCTGCTCAGTTCCAGAGCAGACCTGCTTGTCCTCCTCAAGAGGGGAAGCATCAGCAGAGGGTTGCCTGCCCTTCCACCTGCAAGGTTTTGTGGAGAGGTTTTCCCATTGGACACATGGCGAGTTTCTCCCAAAAGATGATTGTACATAATAATTGTAAATACCAATTTAAAACAGGAAAATTTACTGATCTGTTAATGGTTAGATATTTTCAAGGCATGTGGCCCAAAAGTACGTTAGCTTTTTCCCCTCTTTGGGTTTGGGATATGCTTGAAAAAGGACTGAAAGAGCTCACTAGCCACACATTTACAAACAGCATGTATGGGAGAAGTGTGCAATGTGATGTACCACACATTTTGAAGAATTTGGTTGTGGAAAAGTACCTTCCCTTCCCCACGATGGAGAGAGGTGTCATTTCAGTGTATTTTACTATTTTCTTTCACCAGTCAATGATAGCTTAGGAAGAGAATTCAATTACATGTTTTGGTTGAGCTAAATCAGTAATCTCTATTTATCAGCAAAACCGGAGAATTCTACTCTGGAGGGGAGGACAGTGTCTTGGCAGCTCCAGGGGCATCACAAAATCATTTAGGTTAGAAGAGACCTTTAAGATCATCAAGTCCAACCTTTGACCCATCGCCACCTTGTCAGCCAGACCAGAGCACTGAATGCCACATCCAGTCATTTCTTGAACACCTCCAGGGACAGTGACTCCACCGTCTCCATGGGCTGCCCCACTGCTCCTGGACTGGCGTTGGGGTTGTCCGTGGGGTGATGTCTGTCAGCTTCCTTTCTTCTTGGGTGACCGTGGCTTCCGTGGTAGACTGTTCCCCCATTCTGGGCCCTGCCCTCCCACCAGCCTACTCCACTGCAGCTGAAGTGCCCATGGCTGCTCTGCTTCTCACTTGCACATGGTCTTTGATCTTCTGCTTACTTTGTTACAAACTTCTAAACTTGTAAAAGAATGATTTGACACCTCTTGGGATAGTTTTGTGGTTTAACACAGCTTTATATCACAGCCACCTTTTGTATCAGCATTAGATGCAACTGCAGCATCTTTGTAAATTCCACTTACTTGAACCGCTGCCCCACCTTCGTCCCACCTCCCTGGCTGTGTGCCTTGTCATCCCTTCAGCTGGGTGGCTTTTGTGGTGGATAGTCTTGAGTTCAATCAAAATCACCACATAATTTGCACCATAATTCCAGATAACAAAAATACCTACAAATATGTTTTGCCCTCACAAAGGAAGACAAATTTACGCTACCAGCTTGTGTAATTTTAATTTTTTTCCTTTTTAAAATGTTTATTCCATTAATACTTGTTTCACTGTCTGTTGTTATCCATGCTCTGTCTCTGCTCAGCATTTAAAACCAGCGCATCAGTGTCTTTTATCTCCCTGAATGGAGGCTTGTGCTAAGCTACACAGAAGGCAGAAAACTTGTGACTTCAGTAATGCAGTGTCATACATGAAAAATATATAAAATATTTAGGAAGAAATTGAAAACAAGCAGGCCGAAGTCTGGACAGTGATTGTTGGATGCTTTACACATGCTGCACTTGGGGTATGATGAGCTCTGTGATTTGGGAGAAGATTCACATCTGTGCTCTTGAAATAAGGAAACTCATCTTAAACTAGTACTTAGCAGGTAATTTTACTGGGAATGCCTCTGTCCAGGTGCCCAGCTTTCACAGAGCAGTGTGCTGTGGAAACAGCGTGTGAAGCAGGAGGTCACGAGTGTTATGACGTAATGGATGTCTGGCAGCCACTCAGCCTGTTAATACTGAATAGTATAAACTGTAAGTTTATACACACACATTAAGGTGATATTAGCATTAAAAATGTGTGTAGCTATAGTAGGTGTAGCCACACCACCAGGCACTGTGTTGGTTTAAGTGGAATTACTTCAGACTTGAGCCCTAGGGACTTCTTACTGCATAGTAATTTTTGCCCCAGTTCTGTAGCTGTTTTGCCACCAGCATTCTCAGAAACACCTGTTCTTCCTTAAAAACTCAGGGCAGTAGCACTGGAAGAGCCTTACTGAGTCAGCATGTCCAGTCCCTGAGTATTGCAGGAACTTGAGTCACATAATCTGTTTCATAAATTTATCAAGCTTGGTTAAACCTCCTGCCTCTACTCCTTCCTTCCTCAAAATTACAGTGGAATTCTTTTTTGGGTTTTAAGTCCTGGCCTGGTTTTCCAGGCTTAAGTCATGGCCTGGTTTTCCAGGTTTGTTCTTGTGCTGTCACTGTCTTTTACTATTAGTGAGTTTTTGCCCTATCGAGTATTTATTTCTTTATTTTGTTAAGGGAAACTGGTCCTGTCCTGTCCTGTCTGGTCTCTGTTTGCAGGGTCCTGGAGCCAAACTCTGTTCCCTTGCCAAAGAAGGCAGGTCTGCTGGCCTGTGTGTCACCATGTGTCACCTGGCCAGCCTAGTCTTGTTTTGCAGATTCCCTCATGTTTTTCCTTGACTGACCCTTAGCCACATCTGGTGCCTGGGCTGATCCTCTCTGAGAAGCAGGAGGAATAATACGTGATTTTCCAGGGAAAACTCACCTGTGCCTTAGTGTGTGAATGCTCTCTGTGAGTGTCCCAGTGTCCCATGGCCTTTTTCAAAGTGTTAGTAATAAGGTTTATGTGAGGGCTTTCACCTTCATTAGTACAGTCTGGTGTGGTGTATATGACATGGAGTGGCTGAGATGGCAGCATGTCCATCTTCTCTCTGCCCTCCTTGGCTGCACTTGTGCCTAGCCCAGAGCATGTCACCATGGGGCCGAGTAACTGATGGTTCTGTCATCGGCTCCTTCCTCTCCGCCCTCCTCCTCACAGCACAACTGGTGGTTCTCATGTGCATGCCTGTGCACTCAGGTGCTGTTCAGCCCTGTGTTGCTCTGGTCTCCAGCATCATCCAGTTTTTCCCTGTGATAGTTTGTTCTCTTTGGCGCTGATGACACCTCCTGGTCTAGTGTAATCTGCAGGACTTCACAGTCACATCTCCCTTCTTGTTGGCCATCCTGGTGGAAGTAAGGTCAGGGCTGTTCTCAAAGGCCAGCTGCTCTGCCGGAAGCCCATCCCTTCTTTGTGCACCCCTTTCTTCTGCATCTTCTGTCCCATTTAACCTTGTCATTAGTCCCACCGGGAGATGAGAGCAGCTGGACGGGTGAACACTGAGCAGAGTGTCTGAGGCAGAGGCTGGAGCAGGGTGCAGGATGTGGGAGGGTCCCTCTGTATCTCCTGGCTGAGCTGGAAGACCAGGCCGACTTCATGGAGAGTACCATAAGGGAAAAGTAATTCTTTGATCCCTTGGAATGGGAATATGGTAATCTTTGCATACATCAACAAAAAAGACATTTATTTTACAGAAGGCACTCAAAGTCCCATCTAAGATATAATTTTGACTTCTTGAAGTTAGCATCAGGAACAGAAATCTTTTATCTCCAAGCTCTGCAGATATAAAGGAAATACTATTTCACTAGAAGGATGTATGCTTCCATGAAGATTAGAATGTTCTTTCAGGAGTGCATTTGTCTTTGAGAATAGCAAAGATTCCAGCACAGGGCATAGCTCAGAGCATTCTTCCCATTGATGCCAAATTGATTTTTGCCTTTTTTGCTTTTATATCTTCTCTATATTCTTTACACATATATTTGTAGCTCTGTAGCCTATTATTGAAGCTATGTACTGTGTGTCCTTCTGGGCTAATAAATTCTAAAAACTAGGTTAGAAATATAGTTTAAATGACATTATATTCTGTTCTCTTTTATGATGTTTTGGCCATTTTGCCAGTAATTGGCCGTGTTCACTGTCAGCTTTATTTGAGGGCAGAGGCCCCAGCTGAGGAGGCTGGTAGTTATTTTTCTGTATGAAATGCTTGTATGTGTGTCTTCATGTGATTCAGGGTTATATACATCTTAAGTATTCAATATAAAAAGGTTATTGTAATCATGCATTTCTAATATAAAATTCCTCCAGCGCTGATATGTAATGTATGCTATACTGGGAATATGGTTTGAACTTCAGGCCAAGCTCTGCAATGAAAATGTAAGACTTAGTTTTCATAGTTGCCACAGCTGTGATGGCACAAATACACTCAAAATGAGGAAACCACAGTAAGCAGAACAGGAGACACTGGAGAACACAGCAGAGCAAGGGATATTTGAGAACACAGCTGGACTTTGCTGAGTTCTGTGACAAGTGCGGGGTAAGATTTTGAACAAGTATGAAATTTGAGTTGGTAAATCAGTTACTTGTGAGTTTTAATGAGTGTGCTCTAGTTGCAGGTTGGTTGAGTTGTTGGTTCTTCATGCCAGAAACTGCAGCTCTGTTCAGCTTGTGGCCTCTTTGCCAGAGCAGTGGTGAGGGTGGGAGTTCGGCCTTTTGAGCCATGTCCTGTAACACTTACAGTGGAGACAGTGTCTTCTGCTTGCTGTAACTGAGATCCTTCGGAGATGGAGAAGATAAGAGTCTGTTACCAGAATTTACTCTTACTGATGGTGTGTTTTCTCATGGCACCAGGACCAGAGGTTCACTCTACAGGTGCCGTGACTGCGATCACTTGGAACAGGGTCTGCTGAAGGCAGGCGCCTTCCAGGAGAAAGGGTGGCATTGCTTGGAGCACCCCCAGACCCCGTGGGTCTGTCACCTAAAGGCACTGAGGAGCAAAATGAGTGATGATCAGGTGAAATGCAGGGCGCCCTTTTTTACCTGTAAGTGACACTGCTCTCAAGGAGCCAAAACGTTTCTAAACTTCATGTGAGGTACAGCATGATGGAAATGCAGGTATGTTTTTATCCTGGGGGGCGGGGGGAGCTAATGGCAATGTTTTTCTATTTTCTGAGAGTCCGTTTCAGCTCTTGAGACCAGCAAGGGAGAACAGCTTTAAATATTTTTAAACTCTTTGTTTTCCCAAGGGAAACACTAAATCTGTCCATACTGCCTTTCTGCTGGGAATGTTTTCATGCAATAAAGTCAAGGCACTTCGGTGTAAAGAAGACAACTCAATTTCTTAATCTTCTACTTCAGCTTTGCTAAATAAATGACTTCATATAAATGCCTGTAGGGATAAAAAGCTGAACATAGAATCACAGAATGGTTTGGATTGGAGGAGACCTTAAAGCTCATCTTGTCCCACCCCCTGCCATGGGCAGGGACACCTTCCACTGTCCCAGGTTGCTCCAAGTCCCACCCAACCTGGCCTTGGACACTTCCAGGGATGGGGCAGCCACAGCTTCTCCGGGCACTCTGTGCCAGGGCCTCATCACCCTCACAGGGAAGATCATCTTCCCAACAGCTCATCTAACCCTGCCCTCTGGCAGTGGGAAACCATCTGAGCAGGTCTGTGGCCTCCTCTGGACTCGCTCCAGCAGCTCCACATCCTTGTGGTGAGGACCCCTGAACTGGAGGCAGCACTGCAGGTAGGGTCTCACCTGAGCAAAGTAGGGGGAAGAATCCCCTCCCTCGCCCTGCTTCCCACGCTAGAAAGAAGCCACAGCTGCCTTGAGTGAGGGTCTTCTTCCCCCACACAGCTTTCACCCACAGCCCTGCACCCCCTACTCAGGTCTGGGCTGAACCCCGACACTCCCCTCGCTAGGCCCCCACTGCACACACTGCCAGCCACCACAAATTAAGGCCACGTAATGAGATTTCTGCATCTCTGTGCATCTCTGGCTCTGTTTGATTTCTCACTGATGTGATGTGATGATTTCTGATGATACGTTACTATTTTTAGTCATTTTCTTCCTTTGCAAGAGACAAGAAAGCAGGAAGCCAAGCAATCCGCATTGTACCACTGCTCTTCAGAGGACTACTCATTCTTTGGCCTTGGGATGATTTTGTGCTAGTTATTTTCCTTCTAAAGAGTAGTGTGTGAGCTGTTGTTGTTTGCCATAATCCTGGATTATTGCAGATCAGTGATCCTACTTGAAATCTGGGGATAGAGCCTAGCAGAAAAAAATCCATGTAACATTTATATATATAGCAGTTTCATACTCCAGTCCTCTTAGATGACTGAGGTGATTAACTGTTTAATCATTCATACTCGGAAATTATTCTTTGAAATTAAATGTAGAGGCTCTGGAAAAAAAAAGGAGAAAAAATAATAAACATATTAATGCTGTGGTCAGCCTTGCTTTTGAGAACTCCTGGGACTGGAGGCTGTTTTTGCGTCCAGTGCACCCACTGCTTTGTCATGGTGGGAGACCAAAACAAGTTACTTTTTCTTTTCCATCAGTGGAATTCTCATGTCCTTTTTATTTTCTCTTTTCGTAATGTCTTTATTGCATCTCCATAAAGCTGGCGTTGGAAGCTGTGAATTCCTGAGGTGATGGTGTGAGCTGAGCTCTGTGCAGTGAGACCTTCAGGGAAAACCGGTGACAGCACCTGACCCTGGGAACGAGAAACCTCTGAAATCAAGGGCAGCTGCAGCAGCAGGCTCACCCTGGGATGCTTCACCACCACCGAATTTTTTTCTTGCCTCTTGGCAGCACTAAAGTGGAAGAATGCAGTCAACAAATTTGCAGTGTGGTGTTAAAACTCAGTAGCCTGGGCATTGGGATTGTGGCACAGTGCTTTGTAAAGAGTATATTTGGTTATATTAAGATGTATTTAAAAACTCCATGAGGCTGTGCTGTTTGGTTGTTTCTTTGGGGTTTTTTCGTCCCCTACTTGGCTTCAAACTGACAGAGAGCAGGGTTAGATTGGATATTGGGAAGAAATTCTTCCCTGTGAGGGTGATGAGGCCCTGGCACAGAGTGCCCAGAGGAGCTGTGGCTGCCCCATCTCTGAAAATGACCAAGGCCAGGTTGGGTGGGACTTGGAGCACCCTGGGACAGTGGAAGGTGTCCCTGCCCATGGCAGGGTGGTGAAACAAGATGGTGCTTAAGGTCCCTTCCAACCCAAACCAGTTGTGTGATTCTACGCTCCTGTTAAATGTTTATGTTTATAATGGAAGAGCAGTATTTGTGATGTCTGCTTTCAGAAGTCCTAGGAACTATACTGTTCTGAAGCCGTTATTGTGGATTTGATTCCTGTGAATATTCCCTGCCCTTAGGAAGGCTTGCTGGTTAGCAAGTGTGAGTTAGCATCCACGGAACTTTGGAATTTCATCTTTGGGCATCAAACGTCTGTGCAGCATTTAGGGAGGTGTGGCTGGGCACAGACTGAGATGAAAAACACGAAAAGCAGGAGAGTAAATCATAAGGATTCTTTTTCTGTTATAATTGGGTTTGGTGCTTTTTGTAAATATTATAGCCAGAAAATGTTCTGATGGGAAGGAGACTTACAAGTTAGTGTTCCCTCTGCCTCGTTATTTTTAGGTGGTTTAAAGGGTTGGGGTGATACACTGGTTCCTCTTCAAGTTACTGAGAAATTCCCACAGCTTCAGCAGGGCCAGGATTGTATCGTCCCTCTGGAAGAAACTGAAAAAATGAAATGCAGATGGAAATTTGTTTACTGAGTTGCATTCACTCATATGTACTTGCAGTATGACTCCCTCTGGGAGCCTGGTTAATCCAAAAAAGTTAAAAAAAATTCAAACATTTTATGCAGTTTGTGTTCTCTGTTTCTCCTGCAAATATCCTCTCTTGCGAATTTCCAGCATCACAGGAAGGCAGAGTTTGGTCAGAGATCACTGTGTGACTGGGGATTTCCTGTGTGCTGGGGATACACTTGGTAGATTGAGTTTGGGCAGGAGAGATGCTGGAGCCAGCCTGGCTGCTTGTCCGGGCCACCTGCAGCCACATGCCTTGGGCTGTGAGCCACAGCTTGAGGCCTGTGGTCCGTCATCGTGCTGGAGATGAAGTGCTGCCTCTGCTGTCCCTGGAGGCTCTCATTCTCAAGAGTAACTCATATGAACATCAAGTGGCTGTTCCCCCAAACTTGTGCAGCTTAGTTGTACTTGGGGGTGTGCTCACACCTCTGACTTAAGTTAGTTAAATCTCTATTGCTTCTAGCGGCTAGTGGAGCGTTTCCCTGGATGCTGTATGGAATGTCTGTTGTGGGCTTACTGGGAAAAAATAAAGCCTGCCTGGGATACCCTCGTGAGAGCTCACTGGTACCATGAAGGATGAACAGCAGTGACATCTGGACATTAGGAACATCTTCCTTGGGTGAATCCCTGACAGGAATCCTCTCCTTGTTCTGCTGTGTTGGCTGCTCACTTCACTCTGGATTTGGGACTTTTCCTGCTCTCAGAGCTTGCGATGTGCAGGGAGAAGCTCAGGTAAAATGAGTTCTGATGTCAGAGCAGGTACAAGGTGCTGCAGAGCCAGGAACTGGGTCAAGCCCTTGCGCCCCTGCACACAAATGCCATCGTTTGATCTCCTCAGCACCAGTATGGGCCATCCTGCAGTGCTTTTATCCAAAATGCTGTTGTGCCTTACAAACACTTCGGGCTATATTAATTTTTAATATCATTGTCTCCATGTCTCTTTCTTTTCCAGGTGCTTAATTGATTTCTAGTTCTATGTTTCTTTGATTACTTTTGGCTTGCAAAATAGACAGGTCTGAGGAAAAAGACTGAGCAATATTTGTAGAAGAGTTAATCTTTCAATCATTTTCCTCTGAATTAAACCAAAACAGCAATAGCAAATCTAGAAGTCCTTTTAAAGGTGACCTACGTTATTGGAATAAAATTGGGATTTTACCTTCTTTTCCTTTCTAATTTATTGTTGAGAAACCTGTGAATTATTTCCTTAACGTGCATTCATTTTTATTGCTTCTAAATCCCTCATTCCTGCCTGGGGGGCTTACATGCTCCTGGGTGGAGAAATGGGAGCAGGAAACTGGTGAAAGCTGAGCCACTGCGATGTGATGGGGATTTAGCCCTTGGCTGTAATTAAAAGGGTTCATCAATAAAGCTTTAGCACAGAGTGCTTCCAGCAAAACCCTATGAGGAGATGGAGATTATACCAGGAAAAGACTGTTGGAATAGTTTCCATCAGCCTCCAGATGGAGCAAGTGAAACTGCTGCTTCTCAGCTCTGTTGCTCATTGTCACTGTGTCTGTTAGGGCTTCTTTTCCTTTTTTACTCATTCCAAAATTATATTGTCGTTCTGAAAAAGGTTTCAGAAATAAATCCGCAAATTTACAAAGCAGGTTGATTTTATAAATTTCTCAGAATCCGTAAAACAGGCTACTGGGTGAGTGACTAAGGGATTTCAGTGTTTAATTGACATCTCAGGAAGAAACACTTACTTACAAATCTAAACCCTTGAACAATCTTAAAATATAATTAAAAAGTAAATGTTTAGCCTCTGAGATGTCTTCTTTATAGCGAAAGAAAGGTGTTGGCATTGCTGCTATTTCTAGAAAATACCGTGCAAAACAACCATAAGTGGAAAAAAACCCAAACCCTTATTACAGTAAATTTGGGCAGGAAGAGGAATAAAGTTAAAAGCCCGGTTAGAGATTAAAGGCACTGCAGAACACCGAGTGCAGGGAAGCAAGATGTGGCTGAAGTGTGTTTGATTGTTTCTATAAATACAGGTATGTAGGAATGCAAACTGAGTCACTGCTCCCAGGACCTTACTGAGCAGTTTTAAAAGTTTGCAAGAATCATAAATAATGTGGCTTTCAGTCATCTGCAGAGAGGATCCAATTCATAATGATGGCTGTAGTGTCCCTGCTAATAATTCCGGTAAAAGCAATAGAGAATGTGCACAGGGTTTAGCCTGAGAGTGCAGCAGTGCGGATTGGTTCATGTGCAGAATTTAACAAAATAATCTTCCCAAGCATTTAAATGTGTTAGTTTCCCTGGGAGTCTTTGCCAAAAAAGATTCTCCCCAGTGTCTGGCTCTTTTGAAGTAAAACAAAGCTTTAATTTGTTAAATTGAAATTCTCATGCCTCTGAGCAGTGAAGTTTGCGGAGAGAACACTTCCCCCATACAGAGGGCAGAGGAGACAGGGATTTTCCTCCCCATTATCCATGCTTTTAGACAGAGGAGGTTTCATCAGCCAGAGTGCACGTGCTGGTGAATCTGATGGGGCTGGACCTAAGGAGGATTTGGCAAGCGGAGAGAGAGAGAGAGAGAGAGAGGCAGGGTCAGGAGCACAGCCTTGTGAGCTCCTCACAGACCCCTGTTACTTCCTGCAGGCTCCTCTTGGCCCATAAACATTTTTAAGGTGGATTAAAGCCTGCTTATCTTAATTTCCTTCTCGCTGTTGTCCTCAGCTGGTCTGGGTCCAGGGCTGCTCCCAACCCCAGCTGTGCTCATGTAGCTCAGCTGTGGGGCTGGTGTTGTAATTACTGGACAGGCTGGTGCAGATGATGCTGCACTTCGGCTTACTTGGATAGAACTATTCAGGAGTAATGTAATGAGACTTGAATTTTTGGGTTTGTAAGCCGGGCCAGGACATGTAGTGCAGCTGCTGGCATAGCTTTGCTATGCTGTGCCCTTGTGAGCCTGGTGGTAACGTTCGGGCTTGGTTTGCTGGGGAGAGGCATGTGCCCTCTGAGCCTTAGCGACTTTCCCACCAGTTTGTGTCAGGGGTGGTACTAGAAGCAGCTGTTTCTAAATCTAGACGTGTGGGTTATGGGTCATTACTGCATTAGTGTATTGTGCAGGAAACCTCTGATGACTGCGTATCACACAAGAACCAGGCTCGTCCAGCTACATGCAGAGATACAGAGATGCATTCACTTTCCAGGGATTAGTTTAAATATTGCTTAGTTTAAATATTTCATGATACTTTTTTATATGATATGATTTAATGATACTATATGATACTTCATTATATGGAGCCCCTGTGGCTCCACTTCGTTCCAAGAGTTGTGTAATACCCCACAGTGGAGCTGAACAACACGTTCCATGTTTTACTCTGCTCTTGTGTGCTGGTGTCCACGGCAGGGAGTGACTAAAGTTTGCAGGCAAGAAGTGAGAGTTTACAGATAGAACACCCTGAAATCAGGTATTTTCCTGTTGTGTTTTCATTGTGAAATGAGTGTATCTGTAAAACCTTTCCTTTGGTCCAGTGTCCTGTGCAGAAGTCACACTGCTGTGTGCAGCTGCCTCTGTGCTGGTGATAATGCGAGTGTGCGGCACCAGAGTTGGGACTTAGTCTGCCAAAAGACTTGCACATTTCTGCAAGACCTGTCCCCCACATGAATTTTGGGTGGAGCTCTCTACATCCGCATCATTAGAAGAGTTAGTCTGAAGATTTCTGACATAGGTGTTTCTAAATACATGATTGTAGAAATAAAATTTGACTTCTGTGACATCAAATTAACAGGAATCAAAATTCAGCCTGGCACAAAGAAGACCAGCATTGCTGAAGATGATAGAGTTGTGCTGGTTTACAGAACTCATGTTGGACCATAGTTTATATATTTACTATGCATTAAAAATAACAATACTTTTCTCATATAAAATAGACTCTTCAGCTTGATTAAATGCTGTTGTGCTACTTACAGTACATAAAAATTCTTACTTCTGTTTTTGTAATTTATATTCCTTCAGTTTATATTCTCTCAAATTTCTATTTTTGTGAAGAGAGGAAGGGTCATGGTAGAGCAAACACACTTTACATGTAGTCCTCATCTGTGCCTCCTTCTCCACTTCTTCCCTATGCAGAAGTTCATAGAGTTTGAAGATGCACTGGAACAGGAGAAGAAAGAGCTACAAATCCAAGTGGAACACCTTGAATTTCAGACTCGACAGCTGGAGCTGAAGACCAAAAACTATGCAGACCAGAGTAAGCAAAGCTGTGCACCAGACACCATTATACACATTGCCTTCCACACACATACAGTGCTACTTTAAAAATTATTTTAATACTTTTTTTGTTTCAGTGTAATTTGCGCAAAGCCCGAAATACCTGGTTGTCCCTTACTTTGATGTAAAATTCTGAGCCTTCCAAAGAGTGGGATGTAGCCACACTTACTCAGTAGAGGCTACATTCCTTCTCTTTCGTGGTCAGTCTCTCCAGATTGAAGGTGCAGGATTTGGACCTTTGGAACCTGGTTTCCAGTTTCTCCTTGTAGAATCCTCCATTTTTCTCTTGTAAAAATCATCACATTAATTAGTTAGTTACGTAGTTTGTATATTTGTTTTTACAAATACTTCCTTAATATGTGCAGCCATTGGGAGTTCCCCTCAGAATTTGTTGGTGTTTTGTCCAGTACTCCTGCTCCTCTAGTAGCCAGAAGAGCCAGTCCCAGAGAACAATTAAAACTGTTGCCAAACTAAGGTGCTTACATGGCACCAGGCTACTGCTGAAAAACTTCAGTGGTTTCATTGCATTTGTGGTGCTAAATCACTGGTATTGGGAACATGCAGGTACCCATGAACTAAGTTTGTAATGAAGACCAAATCCCACAATTCTGTTTCTGTTTGTTTTATTCAGTAGGTGTAAATTAATTTCTGACAAAATCGGCTTTGTTTCTCAAACAGTTTATTTTGAAAGCCAGGTGTGTGTTAGCTGATAGTTGGGATCTTCTCTTGGCAGTTTCTCGACTGGAAGAACGTGAATCGGAAATGAAGAAGGAGTATAATGCTCTGCATCAACGTCACACAGAGGTAGGACATCATCTTTCTAAATAAATAAACTCTTTGTCTATATCTACATGACTATATCACATTAAAGAATTCAGCTTTACAATCCTAGTGATGACTAGAGCTTCTGAACTTTGAGAACATCAGGAACACCTGACTGGAGGGTGTAAAGAGGACAGGCTGTGTTCACTGGTGCCCAGTGGAGACAGCTGGCACAAACTAGGACACAGAAGGTTCACTCTGATCAAAGTAGTAAGAACTACCTTACTGCCCTGGCACAGGTTGTTCAGAGGCATGTTGGAGTCTCCTTCCTTGGAGATACTCACAAAGCCACCTGGATCTGGTCCAGGCAGCCTGCTCTGGGTGGCCCTATTTCATCAGGGAGTGGACTGAGGGACCTTAGGATGTTCCTTCCAGTCTCAGCTGTTCTGTGATGCTGTGCACAGAGTCCCTCTACCTCATCTCCCATTTCCAGTGAGCCTCCAGGAGATGTTTTATGTTGTTTTGGGTTATGCTCTTTCAAGGGTCTTCAGTTATGAGATTCAGCTGAATTAATTTCTGACAGTAATTGCTGGCAAATTTTCTGTCAGATTAGATCATTCACTTACATCATCAGCTTGGGTGGCAACCGTAAAGACAAGGAAGTGTGCAAATAAACCCTAGGGAATTGGAAATGGAGGCTGTAGAAAATTAAACAAAAGTAGAAAATGAGCCTTTCCTTCTTGTCTGTTTGCCTCATGGATTTTTCTCTCCTCACAGATGATCCAGACCTATGTGGAGCACATTGAGCGATCTAAGATGCAGCAAGTTGGGGGAAATAACCAAACTGAGGGCAGTGTACCTGGGAGAAGGTAGGGCCATGACCTCTCCATGTAGCAACATGTGTCACCTGGGAGCTTACACACTGAGTGTGCGTGTTTGAGAGAGAGCACAGAGCAGGACCTTTCCCTGGGGACGCGGATTGTAGCTGAAGCTCTTTTGTAATGGTTTCTGGGTGAGTTGTGGGTACTGATGATGAGGAGCTTTGTATGGCGTTTTACAAAGGTGAGGCTTTATCATGCTGCTATTGATGGGGCCTCTGGAAAACACATTTATATTCTTAGGTAGTGTGTTGAGGTTTATCTATAGAATGGATGGAGGTGTCAAATAAAGTGTTAGTGAGTGTCCATGTCTTTGTGTGTGGGATAGGCAGCAGAACCGTAGCAGTTACAGGCATTGGCCGTTACAGGATTTTTTTCCCCGTTGTTCTTTCAGAGGACGCTTTCTGTCAGTCACCAGAAGTCCCACTTATGTCCAAGAAATGGATTTTCCTCTCTTCCTGCATTGTTTGGGTTCTGACTAGAATTAGATTGTCTAAAATATAGGAATCAATTGAGAAAAACAGAAAAAAAGCTAGATGTCAGCTTTCCTAGGCAGAAGAGACAGGCATGAGGGGTGTAGAAAGCTACAGAGGACATGGTGTAAAAAGAACCAGTATTTTGTAGGTGCTCATCTGTTCATAAAATCTCCCTTATCAGACTAGTTTTCTTCCTTTTCTTCTATCCCTCACAGTCTGGAAATCCAGAGTGAGCTCCCAGAACATGATCTGATCCTAGTGTTAGAGATGGAATGGGATAAGTGTGTTAGGCTTCTTTCTCTCCCCACTTACACTTCTGGAAGTAAGAATATATCTGTGGAAGTGCTTACACAGTAAAACCTAAAAGTACTGTAGGCAAAAGCAAATTTTGGGCATCTCCCTTTTAGAGGGTGGGTCCTGTGTGCACCTGCCAACTTTAAATCATAGAATATCCTGAGTTGGAAGGGAGCCACGAGGATCATCAAAGTCCAGCTCCTGAGCTGGACTGCATAGTAGAAATGGTTTTTAATGAGCTTTTCCTTTCCTGACTCTTAAATAAGCTGATATTAATTGTGGCTTTATGTTAACATTCCATGAAAAAGCTGCCCAGTGAAAAGTGTTGCTGGGTATATCTACAAGACCGCCAGTCTTGGTGGTGAAGGGCAGAATTTTCATCAAGAATTGTCTCTTCATATCAGAGAAGTTAGTCTTTTACCTTTAAGTGTGGCATATTGCTAGTGTCCTTGGAGAGAGACACTGTACGTCTGTGAAAAGCCCATGGTGAGACTGTGATCCAAGTCTGTTGGAGCTACAGTGGGAAATGGGAGTTTTTTCTTTATTTCCAGCTTTGCACTGTGTGCGTGTGTAGCTGTCTGTCTGTTGTGCTTGTGCACAAGCACCTGGGCAGGTGTGTTTTGATGTCATTGCACAGCTGGAGGGGGGAACAGTGCTTGTGGATCTTAGTGCACTGGGTGGGGGGACAGGCATAATTTCTCATGACCTGTTACACAAATTTGGGTGCATTTATTTCAAATAAGTGGGACTAGGGAGAAGTTTGTGCAGCAGCTTTTGTCGGGGTGGTGTCTATCAATGGCCATCCAAGAGGTGCAATGAGTTTGTACCCACTTTGACACGGCGTGGGTTGCAGTGCATGTGTACCTTGTGTCTGTGGTAGGTTCACGTTTGCATGACATTTGTTCTCTAATGGTTGTTCTTTTTGTCTCGGTTTTTGTGGGATTGCTGCTGTTTGGCTGTTATGTTTGTCACTGCAGTCATCGCCAGTCCTGGAGAAAAAGGTAAATCCTATTGCTGCATCTGAACTTCATTAATCCAAGTGTTGGAGGTTGCTGTGGAGTGGTGACAGTGTGATGCTGGGAATGTATTGTACTGGCATATTTGCTCTCTGTGTCTGCTGGCACCTGTGCTGGACTTGCTGGTTAAGGGGCACAGAGGGAGCCATGGAGCTGGGATAACATAGCAGGGAGAAGCTTTTGTATGCAAATGCAGAAGACAGGAAAGTTTCGTCCCAAAACAGGATCAGATGTCTGGGATGGGATGTTTACACTTCACATCCACTCATGTTTTAAAAAGTCATGGAATCATAGACCCATAGGATCATAGAATATCCTGAATTGGAAGGGACCCAGAAGGATTATCAAATCCAACTCCTGGCCCTGCACAGACACCCCAAAATCCCATCCTGTGCCTGAGAGTGATGTCCAAATACTCCTGGAGCTCTGGCAGCCTTGGGGCCATGACCATTCCCTGGGGAGCCTGGGCAGTGCCCCACCACCCTCTGGGGGAAGAACCTTTTCCTGAAATCCAGCCTAAACCTCCCCTGACACAGCTTCATGCAATTCCCTCAGGTTCCAAGAAATTTCTTCTCTCTTGTTTTACTCTAGAGAACAAGCCACACCTGATTTCTGAGTGGAGCAGAACAAGTGTGTCAGTGTCAGTAGCTCTTCAAAGACACTTCTGGCTGGTGGTTGGGCAGGGAGTGCTGTGCCCAGACTCTTCAAAGAGACTAGTCCTCCTCTTTAAATGCTGGCAAACAAACTGTAGTTTTGTTGTGCTTTGTAAACTTTAGGATGTTGCTTGTAGAACATCCTGATTCCAGGTTTTGGCTACTGCAAACCTTTATTGGGGAGTGTGCTGTTTATCTTCTAACTCAAGGTGGAACTAACAAGTGTTAAGACTCACCCTGGCTGAGTCCTGGAAAGATTTGGGTATTTGAGGACAACTACAGCACTCAAAATTCAGACCAGCCCTGAGGATACTTGAAATTTTCTTTGAATTTAAATTTGGTAGCCAACTCCAGGACTGCAAAACTGGAGTTAGCTCTGCTGGGGTGTTTGTTCTTTCCCCTTTCCTCAGAGGTTTAGAAGAGGCTTGACGGTGTTTCCAAAGAAACTCAGCAAGGAAATTTCCTGACAGTCTGTGCTAAAATTCTTTCCTGAAGATTCTACAGCTTCTGATGCTACAGAGACCCTGTATCTCTGTCTCTTTAACAGGGACTGTGAAATTCACACATTTCCTCTCCATTTGGTGGCTCCTGTATTTTCTTGTGTGCTAGGTGTGTATGTGTTTGCATATGAACATTGAAGAAAAAGGGAAAGTATAGTTTAATATCTCTCTCAGCATATGTTTGGGGCAACTTTTATGTCTCACTGTTGTCAGTGAGTTATGTCAGGTCATCTCAGCATAGTCACTAAGATATTTTGGCTGCACCACTGGTTTGACAAGGCCTGTTCTGCAGTTACAGGAAACTTTGTCCTGTGCCATCCACCTGTGAAGGCAAGGCTCTCTTAAAATTATCATTCTGTCTGTCCTGAAGTAAAGGAAAGCTACAAAACTAATGGTTAAAGCATCTCAAAAAATGGCCTAATTTTCTCTCTAAAAAGAGAGATTTTTTTGAAGTAGACTCTTAGACCCTGACCCTTGGATTATTTCTTTAACTGTAAAACTAGGAGTTTTCTGGTGTTGTGGCATAAAGTGGCTCTGATTTCTAGTTTTGAATCCCTTCATAACCTCTTACACATAACTGACTCCACTTTCTGTGATGCTTGGATCAGTGCCAGGGTGAAGATTTCCTAGGAGGAAAACATTTGCCTAGTATGTTATTTAGAAACTTGAAACCCAGCTGTGAGAAACTTTCAGGGTCTTAAAATGATAGCAGTGGGATAAAGAGAGGTACCTACCAGCAGACAGGCAGAGGTAGTTGTCCTTTGGCATCATGACCTAGTAGGAGCAGGAGTAAGTGGCAGGTTCCAGTCATAAACTGGAATTTAGACAAACAGCAGTGGAATGTTTTCACTAAACCATCAGCGATTATTTAAGTCACAAGCAGCAGGATGACTTTGGTAGTGGAAAGGAAAAGCTGCAAGGAAACTGACAATTCCTATCACATAGGAGTCTGGGTTTGAATCTGGAGAAATAGTAGAATTATTAAGGTTGGAAAAGACCTCCAAAAACATCGAGTCTGACCTTCAGCTGAATACCCTCATGCCCACTAAATCATATAGCTGAGTGCCACATCCACACACCTTTTGAATGCTTCCAAGGATTGTGACTCCGCCACTGCCCTGGGCAACATTACCATGCTTAACCACTTCTTCAATGAAGAAATTTTCTGCAGTACCCAACCTGAACCTACCCTGGTGCAACTTGAGGACATTTCCTCCTGTCCGATTGCTTGTCACCTGTGAGAAGGTTAATGATGTTGTGTCAGTGATCTGTGTTCCTCCAAAATCCAGTTACATGCCTCCTTTCTAAGAGGGTTTGTGTATGAAACTTCCATGTACAAGGGTAGTATCTTCGGGAGAGGATTTTAATGCGGATTTGTAGAGAAAGTGCATCCCAAGTGGGCCACACTGCAAGCACCTTTCTGCCCCATCTTGCCTATCCAAGACAGGCCACAGGAGGCCTTTTTGCCTGTTGAAGATAGGCACTGATGCAGAAATGCGGCATGCTGTGGTGGCTGGGCAATGCTGGGAGTGAGAAGGTTAGGAATTGTGGTTTTTCTCAGCAAACATTGCTTCCTCTGCTGGACACTCCACCTCTGTACTTCCTAAAAGAGCTGGCTGGTGTACTGTCCCCTGTGTTAGTGTGTTTCCTCTGTCCCAGGGGCCCTGTAGCAGTTGCTTGCCATGGTCACAGGTGAGGTGGCTGCACTTGTTTCCCAGCCTGGGCATGACACCCAGTGCTGATGATGATTACAAAAAGTCACATGGAGGTCTGCTGCTACAAACAGTGTGCTACAGAAGGACAGGTTTCATCACGCCCCCATGACTAAGCAGAAACCCTGTGCAGGAGTAGGTGAAGTACAAGTGAGTCCGAGTGTGGGTGCGCATCACACAGAGAATCAATTTAGTTCAGCTCTGCAGGGACTGGAGTCAATTAGAGATACCAGGAACCAGTTGCTGGGTTCGGCAAGTGGCTGCCACAGCCTTCCCACCTCCGCTGCTTGCTCTAGATTTTTTCCCACTGAAGCTTGGTCTCAAAATCTGTGCCAGCGTTTATGATCAGAATCAAACCTGCAGCTAGCGAGTCACCTGCAGCTGCCAGAAAGGAGAAGATGAACAGAACACATTTAAAGACACCTGGCAGTATGCATGATACATTCATTTATATCTTTGTTTAGCTTCTGTATTGCAAGTGCATTGTAATATGGGCATGGAGGGAGGATTGAAGAGTACATATAGTCTCGTGCTTAAAATTGGAAGTGATCCAACCCATCTGGTTCCTGTTGTTTGCTCACCACATTTGGGGTGGAATGTCATAAGTTTCATGTAGATGACACTTAAAATTCCTCGCCCTGTAATGACATCTCTGGAAGCTATGGGAGCTTTTATTTTTTTGCTGTGAGAGTTGTTTGCTGTGGCTTATTTTCCCCCAGTACCTTTGTTTCTCAGAAGAAGCACTGACTTACACTGGCTGGTGTTTGCCTGCACTTTTGTTTTCCCCCAAATTTCTCATACTGATGGAGCAGTCAGTTTGTACCTGTTATGGCCACTGACTCCCTCCCTATTAGAGTCTCCCCAGGAGGGGGTATTACTCTAGCAGTAACACCATGGGACTGAGCAGCCAACACCAAAGAAGTGTGGAAATTGGGAGTTCAGACAGCTGCCATGTGAGGGTAATGGTTGCAGTCCAGTTTCTGGTGTCTAGCATTTCACATACACTTGATGTGCTGTTTGTTTTCTATCAGAACCTTGTACACAGCTAACACAGCTTTCCTCTCTCTCCCTGTTTGTCTCTTTAGCAGGAAGGAACGTCCCAACTCCCTGAATGTCTTCCCCCTCGCTGATGGCATGGTACGTGGGCAGATAGGGGCCAAGATCGTCCCAACACTGGACCACTGGCACCTGAGTGACCTCGGCCAGCTGCAGTCCAACTCCAGCCACAAGGTTTTCTAGACCATCACAGAGCAAGGGTTTCCCACTCTCTCGCTGTCGATAACATCTCACATTTTCATTAAGCTGGAGACAATCTGTGTCCGTAACCCTTTGCAGCCTCTCCCTATGTGTTTGCTCCCATAGTAGCTGTGCTGGAGGTGGGAGGATATTCTGTTGCAGATCTGACATATGGTGCAGGAAGGATTTGACACAGCTCTTCATGCTGCTTGTCTCAGGGATAATCTCCTTTACTTGGCTGGCCCCAAGTTGAGAGGGATGTGTGTAGAGGCAGTTAGGGATTGAGGGAGGAGAAATCCTTCACTTTTTAATCGCTTATTTGGGAGAGGACATGGTGGAACCTGTCCCTTGTCTCCACTTTGATAAGAGCAATGGTTCTGCAACTCAAGTGGGGCCAGGCATTGGGTTGCACTTGCCCTTAAGTGTTTGTCATTTTTGACTGATCTCCTGGCCTTCCTATCTTCATTAAAAAGGGCTCCTTCTTACCCTGTCTGGATGCCCAAGGCTTGCGCTGCGCTTAAAGGTCTTACGTTCTTCCTGTGCCTAGTCACTGCTCTAGACTTGCACTGTCTGCCTTCAGTACATCTCTCACCATTACTGCTCTGCCTTCTGCACCAGGTCTTCCAAAATCCTCACAGCATTGCAGCTGCACTGGAGCAGCTCGTGGTGCTGCCTGACGCGTCTTGTGCTCTCCTCTGCCGTTCAGGGGTCTCCACTCTGCTATTCTCAGACTGGTCTGAGCCCCAAGGCCCAAGTGGTGTGCTCTGAGCTGACAGCTCACTGCAGCTGTTTACAGATTAGGCTATGCATGGTGACCCACATTTCCCATGAGCTGTACTTGTAGACTTTGCAAAGTTTTTGTGCTCAGGATCCCACCAAATTCTTCTCTTTAAATGATTTTCCACAAATGCCTGGTGACGGGTCTGAGAGCCACTGGTTTCTCTGCTGAGCACAGCTCAGTGTGTCCACTGGTGTCTCACAGACCTTCTGCTCTACTTCAGAAGTGTCTGATTAAATCTACGTTCACTCTGCTTGGAATCTGTAGAACATCAGCTGTTTTATGTGTCACATTTAAGGACTGGTCTCCGTTTGAAAAGTTGTGAATGACTGATCCTGTAAAATACACTGAGGTAGTAAAAGCAAAGAGGAGATAAAGCAAAAGAAATTCCCAGGTCGTTGTACCCATTCTACATGTCTCCAGATTCCATGAATGGGCTTTCACCTGAGGGACTCTACAGCAGTGGCCTTCTTGATGCATGGACAAATTCACAATTTACTTGGAAAACAAAGCAGCAAGTTAATTTTTTTAACATTATCTCTCTAAAGCAGCCAGGCCTAGCACAGCACAAACATCAGCACTTTGTCAGCTCTTTGCCACTGTGGAATTTGGAAATCCAAAATACCTTTGCCTAGGATGGAGGGTTGGAATCCAGTCCTTACTGTAGTGTCAGAGGCGCAGAAGTTTGGGAAATGTAGCAACTTGCAGAATGCCATTCAGGTCCTACGGTCATTTCTGGAAAGCTCTGCCTGGAATTAGGGAATAGCAGTGCCACAGTACAGTAACATAATAATGGATGGTGGAAATGAGGACAGAGTTCTCTCTCTCGAGTATGTTTCTTCATACTGGTGCTGTGCCAGCACAACCAAAATGTACAGAGCCCAGCCCACCTTTGGAATCAGTTATTCTTCAGGCTCCCCAGGCAGTGCTGCATACCTTGGTGTGAACAGACCTTCCAGTGATCAGGCTGGGCAGTGGGGGTTAGTTTTTAGAGAAGAGCTGGGTAACAGTGTGGTTAGATCCATCTTCCACAGCCTTGCTAAGGTCTAGTTCCTTAAGTGGTCCCATTGAGAACTTGCAAAAGAAGTAATCCAGCATCTGCATTGCAGGGGAATGCAGCAGCAAGAGAAATGGGAAGCTTTGGTGTCCAAGTTCAGGTAATAGAGGTTGTTCTGCTTTGGGCAGGGAAGACACCCTGCACGGGGGTTGGAACTAGGTGATGCTTAAGATCCTTTCCAACCCAACCCATTCTGTGATTATTGTCTGGATCTCTTAGTTATTTGGTGGTGGTGGTATCAGGCCAAAAAATCTGGTTCCAAGAAAGCTTTGTGCAGAAGTAGCAGTGTGCTGCTCCAAATGTATTGTGCTGGGATTCATGTTGGAACTTGTTAGGGAGACTCAGAGTGGAATGCTGGCATAAAGGAGGCTAGATGGTACAGTGGAGCTAAGGAGCTTGTACTTGGATGGATAATCTGTTAGGGAGAATTTCCCGAGTACGAAGCAAATTCATGAATAATTTCCTTTAATTGTGATTGACTGACTTGCTAGTTCGGAACAGAGATTTTCCTCCCACAAGCTTCTTGTACACTCTGTGACTGAAATGCTATCTCTTAAATCCTCTGCATGACTGACTTCTCAGCGGTGTGGCTCATGCCCCCCTTGCCTCTTCTTCAGAGCTCTGATATTTTGCTGACATCACTCACACGTGACTCGCCTTCCCAGTACGTACCTGACTATTCTCACTAGTTTTCCTTCTTCATGGGGCCATACTGTACTTATATTTTAAGTGTCCTTGTTTACTTTTTATTACTATTTTCTGTTTTAGTTGTTGTCATTGTTTTATTTTTGCATTCAGTTTTACATTTATTTTATACAGTGTTTTGGAGATGAAAGTCCTTAACATTTTTGTTTTTATGTACTATGCTTTCAGTGTTATAACCATACAATTGTGGCTTCTCATGGTGACATATGACTGCTATGAATGTTGGGCCTTTACAATGCATTTTGGAGGTCACTACTACACAGTTGATGTTTAGGAGGTTGACAGGTATGGCTGTAGGTAAGTGGTGGCTGTGGAGAGTATTCTTTGGGTGAGCTATGGGTTTTGGAGAATGCCTCCTTGTGCTGGAGAGGAGAGCTGTACTCTTAGTGCAATATTTAGCATTGACAGAGCACTCAGACAATGGAAGGAAAATACCATCTTCTGGGCTGTGAAGAGGAGCACATTGGTAGTATTTACATCTGGGAGGAATTTCCCCAAGGCAGGCTGGAAGGTTGATAAAGTATGTTTTCTAGGTAAATACAAAACTCATATCTATAACCAAAGAGTAGTGAAAGACTGGGGTAATTACTTATTCGTGTGTTCTGGGTAAGGGGCAGGTTTTGTCAATAAACAAGAAGTTACAGGATATCTCTGATACAAATATCACCCTTAGACACTGATGGTCCAGGGCTTTTGAATGACATCTGGTTCATAAGAACAAGGAATGACAAGTGGAGTGGACCCACCTGGCTGTCTCTTACATGGCTAAGATGCTCCTGAACTTTGGTTATTGTCATAGACTTACAGTGGGTCCAAGAACATCCCTGAATTCTTTCATCCAAGAGCAGTTTTGTTTGGGGAAAGGTTTTATTGGTTGCATTTCACATTTGATACTCTTGTCCATTTGTACATCAGAAAGCACAGAAGACAAACTGCAGTTAAGGTAGTCCAAGGCTTACTGAATCCTATTTATGAGCAAAAGTCCTGTTTGATTCTTTTTTTCCTTTACATATTAGGAAAGTAGCTCCTAAACCAGGAATATGAAGTAGAGGTGGGAAGTGTGGTTTTCACATGTAGCAGCCTAAGAGCAAAGTTCTCATCTCAGTCTTGATGCTAAAACCAGCATATGTGCAGGGAGATCGTTTGGATATTTATGTGGGAATTTGGGTGCTGTTTGGACTGACAATGCAGAAAATACACAAAATGTGGATTGCATTTAATGGTAGTGCTGTTTTGAAAGAACTGAGTTTTCGATATAAATGCGCAGATGCAGCGTAAACCCTTTGATTTCTACGGTGCAGTGTGCAGCAGGGCATTCTAAGATAAGCATACAGAGGCCAGTCTAATTAAAGGAAGATTCCAGATTTAACAAAAATATGGCTGCAAAGGGTTAAGTCACCATTTTTTTCAGTCTTCTCACTCATCCCCATATTGGATTTTTTGGTCATGTTGCGAAGCTGTTATTAGAACAAGAGAACGAGACTTCCAGATGAGCGAAGCAAAACAGCATCACAGCTCCAAGGCTGGGGGGCTCAGAGCAGCCTCTGAGCAGAACCAGGATCTCTCTAGTACTTGCACAGGAGGTGAGAGGGCAGTGGTGAAGATGAAAGCTGGATCTGGATGTGCAGATGCTGAATGCCACTGCACCCAGTTACAACTCACTGTCGTATATAACTCTCAGCATTAATTGTGTCACCTCCCTGCAGGCAGTTACTAGAGTGGGCTGCCCTTAAAACTGGGGAGATCACCTTTGGGTCTGGGAGAGGTCACAGTGCTGGTCAGGGCATTCCTTGTCTGACTGAATCAGTGCTGCTTTAATTGAGAAACCCAGGTCACAGTGTAAAACCCTGACAAAGCCTTGAAGCCTCCCTGTTCCTCCAGAGGTGATGGTACAAGAAGTGGGGCTGTAATGTCTGTTGAAACCAAGAGCCATTTTGCACATTCCATACTGGGAATCCATCTCCTGTGTTCATTTCTCACCTTTCTGAATTCTTGGGTATTGTCATCCTGCCATGTGGAAGTGGGAGACCACATCTGTTTCTGCTGTGTTCTCAAGCTGGACCCATGCCTGCCTAGCTCTGCATAAGGTGGTTTGGGGACATAGGTCTCCTCCACCAGACAAGCCCCACCATCCCAGATCAGTGTCCACTTTGCTTCTGCAGTTTAGTGGCAAAAACAGTTTGCTGTTTTCTCATCCAGGTGTGTTGGTGGCTTACAGTAATGACATCAGCCAAGACTTCTAAGAGGCCACTTCAGATCCTTCCCAAGCAATATCCATGTTGCCTTCCAGCCTTGGGAAACACTGGCCTGGGTTACCACAAGTGCCAAAGCCCTTCAGCTTTCACTGTAGTCAGTGTGAGCTACAGGTGCTTTTCACCTCTGATAAGGCCACCTTTCTTGAGATCACATACCAGTGTGATTTGTGAAGACCAATATTCAGTGTGAAGGAGGAAGGTTATCAGCCCTTTCACAGGTGGGATTTGCTTGTTGAGTTCAGCACTAGAACTCGCTGCTTCACTGTGGTGGTAGAGCCCGGTGCCACCAGCAAACACTGGGACATGTAACTGGTACAGTGAGCAAGAACCATGCTCATAATGCTTTAAGGCATCCATACACCAGCAAATGGGACATTAACTGAAATGTATAATTGTGCTTTTCCCTTTCTGTTCTGCTACCCTGGAATTGCCACAGTGCCCCCAAGACGAAATGTCTGAATCTGGGCAGTCCTCAGCAGCTGCCACGCCGAGCACCACGGGAACCAAGTCCAACACTCCCACGTCATCTGTGCCCTCTGCCGCTGTCACCCCCCTGAACGAGAGCATCCAGCCTATCAGCGAATACACCAATGGCACCACCAAGAGCAATAAGAGGGCACGAGAAAAGCGCAACAGCCGGAACATGGAAGTCCAGGTCACACAGGAGATGAGGAATGTCAGCATAGGTATGGCAGCTGGAGCTCAGGTACTTGGTCACTAACATAGTCAGCCTCCCAGTGCTTGTGTCTCTCTGTTACAGGGAGAGGCTGGGAGACTACACTGTAAGTATGGAATTTGAGGAAGTCTGACTTTGAAAGGTACACGAATGAGACAGGGTTAATTGGATGTTAGCAGTTTTCTGGGTAGCAGATTTTTGAAAACATCAGTTATATGAGTAATTTCACGAATTCACAGGGTGAGAACAGGTTATTGAGTTCAGTGTCTGGCAGTGGCATGCATTCTTGTCATGGAACCTCTTTCACGAGCACTCAAGTTGTGTGTTAGGCTGAGCTTTTGGGAAGCTGTTTCTGGACCTCATCAACATGACAAAAGCTTATATTTCATTTTCCCTCTGGATTTATTTGTAAGTATTTTATATCCAGTTGTTCAAACGCTAAATTTGTCAGTGAGATTAAATAATTATTTTCCCTCTGTGCACTTATCCCACACTCTGATTTGCTTAAAAAAAGCAATTGTATCCAGCTGTTTTTCTCAGCTAAATGAGCTAATTTCTTTTAGCCTTTTCCCCACCTAAGAACACTCCCAAATCTTTGGAAGTTGCAGTTGGTTTCTCTCTGCTTTCCAGAGTCCTTTAGTAATTTGAATTCATGATTTCTTGTCAGGAAAGCCATCATCTAAGCTTGAGCACCAGGCTGTTAAATAAATAAATGGTGTAGTAACATGATAAAAGGCCCTTTAGCTGTGCCCATGTAGTGTCTGAGCAGATCTCAGTCTGGATTGTGAGACTTGCAGTGGCCATCAGAAACGAGAAGTAATCTGTTTTACAGGTTGTGAACTTAAAATACAAAAGGACTGTAAGACTTACTAAATGTCATTAGGATAATCTGCAGGATCTTAGGGGTAAACATAGGTCTCTGAGGTTGGCGTCTGAACCAGCTGATCATCTTTTTGCCCAAATTACTACTTGGGAAGCAGAAGTTATTACTAAAGGAGAAATTCCTCTGCTAACATGCACAGGCTGGTTCCTAACAAAGTAAGACTATAAACCAACATGTAACATCTTTTGCTGTAGCACTGAATGAGAACTGCCATGACAGAGTCCCGATCTGTATTTTCCTGAGGGGGTCCTCAGGGCCACAGATGTGCATCTGTCAGAGACTAGGGTAGTTGTGCATGGAAGCATTTGGGTTCTGCACAGCCTGCTGTTAGATTGTGGTGTGGCTGTGATCCTGGCCAAGGCAAGACCATGTAATGCTTTATCGGGAAAGATAAGCATGGATGTCAGTAGTTTGAATGCCCTATAAATACCCTGATTTTTACAGTTGCTGCTTTACAAGCTCATTTACTATCAACAGCTTTCTTGAGTCAAAGTCATCTCTCTTCTGTATGTCTGCAATTGTGAGGTGGAAGCTTTTTTTTTTGTGCACTTCTTGGTAGAAGTGTGATATTGTGGAATTTGGTTACAGCAGATAGTTGTGTCTTCCTTATGTGCTCTGCATATTCAACCTTTCAACTATTTCTCACCCCTAATGCAAAATCAATTCTCCATGCTTAGAATAATGCACATACTTGAATTTTAATAATATATTTTATGCATCTGTAATTACAGTGTCTGTCAGTGATACATGTGCCTTTGAGCTGAGCTACCAAAAATGGTACTTAAAGGTATTTGCAGAAAAGCTTTGCAGCTTGGTAAAATAAAGCTGAGGAAGGCTGTGTTTGTGTTAGACCCGCTGGATGTGGATACCTGCAGCACATCCACATCACACTTTGTCTTCCAGCCTGGGTTTGCTGCCAGCTGGTGCACAGTGCAAGCCTCAAAGAAATCAACACTCCAGTTGTCATGGACTTTGTATATTTGGCTACCAAGATAGTTTGGAAAGGTCAAAAATGTCACATCTAACGTCACTGAGGGACTAATGTAATTCACAAATGAGGTCGTTAATCCGTCAGGAATTCCTTGTGTGAACAGACACTCTGTTCATGTTGCTTGTTCAGAATAGGTGCAAGTCTGAGCTTTTGAGGAGTTTGGTATCCAATAAATGGGACTTGACAAGATGAAGAAGTTCCTTATTCTTTAAATATTGGCTTTAGGCCTTAGATTACACAGAAACCAGATTTCATTTATCAGTTTTGAAGTCAAGTTTCACTGTAAGGGATATCTAAACCAGTGTAGACTTGAGAATTTGTACGGAAAACCTGTTTCTATTAAAACTAAATAGTGCCAGTTCCTAACAGTAGTAATTTCTTTGAAGCTGTACAGAAAATCACTGTGTTGCCTTTGATCTCAGCTAATGCTATATGGGGATGGAAGAGTTTTTTAATGACAGATAAAAAGGGGGTTTTGGAATTTATTTAAATGGATAAAATATTTCTGCTTATCCCATTTTGGGGAGTATTCAGGGTAATGACTTCAGTGATGCTCTGGAATGGGGGTGGGAAGGGGAATGTTTATGGTGTTCCTGCTCTGGATTTGAGAGGCCACCTTCAACCACTTTCTGTTCTGATTTTAAGATTTAAACATGGCACCATGAAATTTTCAAACCTCGGTATTCAAAGCTGTAAAAGTCCCTTCAGTAAATACCGTTTTCTGAAAGTCCTGATCCTGTATGTGATATGTGCTGTCTTACCTAGGGATGGGCAGCAGTGATGAGTGGTCTGACGTCCAGGACATCATTGATTCTACCCCAGAGCTGGACATGTGTCAGGATCCCCGCCTGGAACGCACCGGTAGCAGGTACTGATTGTGACTTTCCCCTGTGTGCTCTTTTTGGCTTTACAAGGAGTGAGGAATGGGTGCTCTGGCTCACAGTGAGCTCACAATGCAGCTGTTTTGAGATAGTCCATATATTCTGCCTAGTATCAGAGGTCCTGACCTGCTTTGGGTTCCCCAGAAGGGCAGATGCCTGCTGGTGATCTGCAGGAGGATGTGTACAGCTGACCCAGGACTAGGCTCATTTGCCTTGCTGGTCAGGGAGTTTGGAGAGATGATGGAGCAGCAGAGGGTTTAAGACAAGTGAAGAGGACATGGGCTTAAGCTGTCAGGAAGTGGGAAAAGGTGCATTTGTCTAATAAGAGCTCAATTCTGAACTCCATTTTAAAACTTCAAGATTTTTTCAGTTCTAATTTTTGCAAGTGTTTGAGGAGTAGAGGCAGGGCTGCCCCCCAAGGCAGGACAAGCAGAGGTAACCTCAGCAATCCCAGTCCCACAGGCTCTGAGCAGGGAGGCTCAGATCACTGGTAGTGAGCCCTGTCAGCAGCTCGAGACAAGGCAAGGGTGTGAATTCGGTCCCAGTGCTACCCGTGAGCAGCAGGAGACAGGATGAAGACAGGTGCATCTTAGCAAAGGACTGAAGGCATAGGCCTGGGGTCAGAGGGAGCCCTGGGACCAGTGGGTGGGTGTGGTTCCCAGGTGAGGCTGGTCAGAGCAATTGTGAACCATCAGTGCACTGAGGAGTGGCTACAAATCCTCAGCAGACTTCTCAGAAGAATCATCAGACTTTTACTAAACTACTCTGCTGCTCTAGTCCCTGCCCTTCACCCATTTTGTGCTTAACAGGAGGCTTTCTGAAGGCTATTAGTTTTGGCACCACATTTCTGTGAGGCATGTATTATTCTAGACTTCATAGCCTAGGTACCTTGATTTGTTTTTACTAAAGTTTACCTTTTACTCCTGGCCAGTGTGTAGTTTGGCACTTAAGATCCTTTATGTGAGGTGGAAGCTAAACCAAACCAAACCAAAAAAAACCAAAACAAAAACAAAAAAACCCAACCAAAAAAAAGAAAAAACCAAACAACAAAAAAACCCAAACAAACAAAAACCCAAAATCTTACAGGTATGCAGAGTGAAGGCAGGATTATCTCATGGTCCCAGTCTGGACTGGATTTGCCCACCCTGTTGAGCACCACCACTGAGAAGGGTATGAGCAGCAGTAACACCTGCATTTCTCAGCTGGGAAGGCACTCACAGTTAAGCTCCTCTTGGGACATGCAGGATGCCTGGACTATTTTTAGGGTCAGGAGGAATCTGGGGAGTTGAAACTGCTCTGTGTGGGGAAGACAAAAGTGACTGATGAGATCAGATAAAAATTGGTCAAATCCAAGGGTAAGAAGGAAACAGAGAGGATTGATGCACCTGAGCTCTTCAGGCAGGAATCTCTGCTCCAGGTGGTGAGACTGAGAGCCACAGGAGACACACCCTGACTTGGACTGCTGACAGTATGTATGCTGCTCTGAAAGAGGAGTACTTTCATGATACATGCAGCTCTGAAAGCTGGACGCTGAAGAGGGAAGTTCAGTCTGAATTAGGTCTCCAGGTCAGACAGAGGGCTCATTTCTCTTGGCATGTGTGCTGACCATTGGACTGTGCGAAAGGATTAATTGCGGTGCCATCAAGGCACCATTTGTACCACCTCAGTGCTCTCAGATGTCTGGGTAGCTGGAATTTTTCTGTAATTGAAAAATACGCTTTTTTCCTCTTCTTTGCAGTGTGCTGTAACTGCAATATTAGAGGCACCTACTATACTCCATTTGTAATCACTGAGGTTATTTATGTGAGAAAGAAGCCATACAACTTGAGATCATCTCCACTGGTGCTGACGTTTCTGACAGATTGCTGGAGAAATTGCACAGCTGCTGTTCATGCTGGTTGATGTCACTCATACAAGGCAGGGCACTGCAAAGTGTTTATAGCCCACATTAAGACAATTTTTATAGAGCAGACAGCCACAATCCCAGAGGTTGCCTTGACTGCACATCCTGTAACAGCTGTTTGCTGCTTGAGCCATGAGGCTGCCAAGAAATGCAAGAAGCTTCTTGATGTTATCAACGACACTGAGAGGTGGAAATGTGCCCTCATCTGATAAGACTGAAAACTATTAAATTTGATTTACCTTAATGTAAATACATTGGGGACATACGAAGTAGCATTTCAATACACAGGCTTACCCAAAGGGAAAAGGGACCCTTCAGGCGGATTGCACTTAGTGGTTGGCCAAGTAAAAAGGGCATTGCTGTTTTCAGCATTAAATTTCTTAACCTGGTTTTACTGCTGTCTGAGGTTTCTATCTAGATTGATAGGAGCATGGGAATCCTTGCAGAATCTGACAGGTCAAAGCTGAGCACTTCTGTGAGATGAAATTTTCTTTGAAATACTGAATAGTTCTTAACGTGTATGACTTCAGAGTAAGTCATCTGGGTGAGCTTTGAGGTTGTGCATGATAGATGTGTCCTCAGCACAAGAAGGACATGAAGCTGTTGGAGCAAGTCCAGAGGAGGCCACAGAGATGCTCCAAGGGCTGGAGCCCCTCTGCTCTGGAGCCAGGCTGGGAGAGCTGGGGGTGTTCACCTGGAGAAGAGGAGGTTCCAGGGAGATCTTAGAGCCCCTTCCAGGGCCTAAAGGGGCTCCAGGAGGGCTGGAGAAGGGCTTTGGACAAGGGCCTGAAGGGACAGGACAATGGCTTTCCATTGCCACAGAGCAGGAATAGATGGGATACTGGAAAAAAATTCTTGGCTATGAGGAAATGGTGCTTTATGAAGGTGATGCAAGAAACAAGATCCACAAGCTGAAAGAGTTCTCTCTAGGTCCTATTTGGAGCCCTGGCACAGGTTGCCCAGAGAAGCTGTGGCTGCCCCATCCCTGGAAGTGTCCAAGGCCAGGCTGGATGGGGCTTGGAGCAACCTGGGATAGTGGGAGGTGTCCCTGCCCATGGCAGGGGTTGAAACAAGGGTCTTTAAGGTCCCTTCCAATCCAAACCATTCCATGATTCTGTGATATGGGGAATAATACATGCTATTTTCTGTACTCAGTGTGTTCCTTGATTCAGCCAGTGGTGAACAGGTGGAATGTGCTCTCAGGGTTTTGATTGCAACAGTCTGGGATGCTCAGTGTTTCAAAGAGAAATGTTTGAGCTGAAATGTTGCCAAGTAACAAGATTCCTTCTGTTTTTTTGCTTCCAACAACAGCCCAACACAGGGGATTGTGAACAAAGCGTTTGGCATCAACACAGACTCCCTGTACCATGAACTTTCCACAGCGGGGTCTGAGGTCATTGGAGATGTTGATGAAGGAGCAGATCTGCTAGGTAAAACCTTGTTAGAACCATTCTGTTTTCTCTGGTACAATGGCACTATATTAAGCTTCTAGAAACATTGAAATTCTCTTTTTCTTTCAGAACTTGGATGTTTAGCTTTTTTAAGAATGCTTGGAAATTGAGATACATGGGACAGAAGCATGTACCTGCAGTACAGTAATGATTATTTAGAAAATAATCTCAGCTGTTAGGTAACTTTTATTTGGGTTGTCTTTATGTGCATAAGTTATTTTTCTACAGGATTCTCCCACACAAGTAATTTGAAGACAAAATTTGCTACTTCTGCTTCTGGCCCAAAATTCCTCCCCCAGTAATTTTATACTCGGAATAAAAAGTTTGTTTGAAATTTGTAAGAAAGTAACTAATTTAGTTAAGTTTTTGATGTTTAAATGATGTGGAAATATTATGGTCTGTAATACAGTATTTACTGTTTTACAGTCAGCCTAAGAGATGTATTAATTCACTTTCTAGGCTGGTTTTGAAGGTGTCTGTAATACCTGCAGCCAGGCTGTGTTCTGTGCTCCTGGCTGGGACTCTGCAGCAGAGAGGCAGCTTTGCCTCAGGGAGCACTCTGATCCCTCTCTGTACTTTTTTGTATTGGCTTCTTGAGTATCTAGATCTTGATTTTTGACAGAATTTAAGCATGTTCTTAATTCCTGCTGTTTTCCTGCATCAGGACGGCACACGTGGTCTTTGAATACTCAGGTGACACAGAGAGCTGATAGAGTGTGTAACAGTGTAGCTCATTTTCCATGTTACTGCTTGCTTTAAGGAGCCTCAGGACACATGTGGACTCCAGCAACAATGTGTTACATGTACTTAGTGGCAAGAGATCTGATTTGAAAGTGAACATTTCCTCTCTGGAGATTACCAATATAGAGCTGCTTATGGATAATCTTGTAAGTTTGGTTCTGTGTGTGTGTCCAGAACAGAACGAGCTGAAGCATGTCACACAGACTTGCAGCAGCTCATCTTTGCCCGGATTAGGAAGGTATTTGTATCAGGTTTGATATGTCTTGTATCAGGGCCCTCAAAAAGCATGTGTTTCTACAGGAGGGATATATTTTGCCCTATTAACCAAAAACTTAACCTTGAAGGTGTGGACTGAAAACTGTAAAGGAGTTACTACAATACTTCTTGTTTGATGAAAGACAAGTTATCTGTGAAATTGTACTATTATAGCCAATAGTGTGACTGGAATTAAGAACAAGAACCCAGCCATTATCAGAATGCTCACAATGGCTTTTTTATATGGTCAGGTTTGTGTTGGGTTTTTTTTAATCATGTGAGCCCTGCAGCATGCAAGAGAACCCTCATGCCATTGCCTAAAGTGTAAAATCGTTTATTGTTTCACCTTCAACTCAAGATTGCCAGAAGAAAAAAAATCTGCAGAAGAATCATGAACAGATGAAACAGGCTTTCTCTGCCTGCAGTGGGAGCCAATCTGGGCAGATATTTACAAAATTAAGAATTTTGAATGAAAAGCAAGATTGTCAGGTTTGGGATTCCCCTGGATGCTGGTAGCCATTTGGAGAAGGGCTGGGGCTCCTGCTTAAAGGAAAGCTTGACAGTAGGAACTACGTGTGATGGTTAAAGCAGTGGAATGAATTTTGGTTAGCCGGCTCCATACATTATCAGGAACTCTCTTCCCAGCAGAATCAAAGCACTAACACCACAGATAATCTTGCCATTGACTATTTTATCTTGGTCCTCGGGCGCTTCCTTACCAAGGAGTGTTGGGTTGGTTCTGCAGCTGTCTGCTAATCACTGTGCCCACTGCCACTCTCCTTCTCCCCTCAGAACACTGGGGTATCCAGGGTTACCGGCTTGAAAGAGTCCCTGTTCTGGAAAATTACTTGCTTGGTGTATGAACGGCTTCGGACAACGTGCTTCCCACTTTCCTGCCTTCTGGAAATCCTCTTCCTCTTGTGATTTCCCTGTAGCTTGAACCAGTGATCAGCAGGAAATGCAGACCATTGTTCTCAAACGGCCAGAGCTTTTTGTTGCCCAAATCTTGCATGGTTGTTCACTAAAGTATTGGATGAAGTCAAAGGTGCTTCACCTCTTCCTGCTGTAAGGCTGCCCAAAGACTTTGGTGTGGTGAGATGTCTGTTGTTCGGCAGTTACCACTTGCAATAAAAATGTATAAAGACTTTGTTGAGCAGTGCCCATGTAAGTGTGGGCCCTGAAGATCACAGTGTAGTTTCTGAAGACTGCAGTGTGGCTTAAGAGGAGGACATTTCTGTTCTGGGATCATTTTCTGGCCTGAGCACAGCAGCAGAGCCCTTGCAGCTGATCCCATGGTGGGCCAGCAAAATAGGAAGGCTGGTTCCTTTTCAGACCTGGGAGATGGACTGTGATGAAATCAGGTAGTTCTGTGCCTTTTTTTTGTGATAAACATGGATCTAATTAATCCTTTGGCTGAGTTCTGGCTACTGACTCTGGCACGTAAGAGTGTTTTTAAAATGAACACACACATTGCTGGTTGTGCAAAGGGAGGAAGCACAGAGAGATCTCCAGGGTCATGTCTCCCAACAAGAAATGAGACTGGTACTTTTGTTTGGCTTTGCACAATAAAAAGCACAAAAGAAAGTCTGGTAAACACAGAAGCAAAGGGCTAGATCTTAGGGCTGACAAAAATCTGTCAACATAGTCCAAAATTTTGCCTTTTTTCTTAGGTAGAATGTTCTGTCTTTGTGCTGTACCTTTTGAGTCTGAAGAGACACGGAGGAAATGGTACTTTATGAACATGGTGTAAGAAACAAGATCCACAAGCTGAAAGAATTCTCTCTAGGTCATACTTGGAGCTCACTTCTTTCTGTAAATCATATTAATGAATTGACTCTAAGATCACTTAAGTGAAGACTTATTACTTCCTCCAGTCTCTCTGGCAATCTGTAAAGAATATTCTCTTTTTTTGGGTCTCAGTTTCTTAAAGAAAGAGAAATCTCATTAAAGAGGACCTTAAAAACAGGTCTTATAGAAATTACCCTTGAGCAGTGGCTGGCAGGCAAGTCTGATTCTGGAATGGAAAATCCCATTTATTTCTGGTACAAAATTGGCACTCTTCATGTTTTATTATTTTAAATAAAACATATGGGTTTCCCCCCACCTCTAATACTGCTTTACATACATGGGTTTGTATAGGAAGTATTCTGGAGAAAAATGTGGAGTGAGAACAATTATTTCCTAATGGGAATTGAGGACCAAATTCCCTTATTTCTCCTATAGACTTTGGAGCACTAGTTAGCTGTTTTCCTGCATATTCACTTGTTAATCACAGGTGATCCTGGCTAGGCTCCTGTTCTCGCATCTCCCCTTTTCTCAGCTCCCCCTTCTACCAGATCCCCCTTCCTGCTCTTCCCTATCCCAAGTGTTCCCAGACATAAACGATGACTAGCAGTTTGGTTGTGCTCAGTGGACAGGTGGTCTTACGGAGGGTGGTGAGCAGATTGCCCAGAGAAGCTGTGGCTGCCCCATCCCTGCACGTGTTCAAGGCCAGGTTGGATGGGGCTTGGAGCAACCTGGGATAGTGGGAGGTGTCCCTGCCCGTGGCAGGGGGTGGAACTAGATGATCATTCCGACCCAAACCATTCTGTGATTCAGGTCTAGGATAACCAACTGTATTTGCTTTGGAAATTAAACAACAGGGTGTCTGTGGTGACGACAGAAATGCAGCCTTATTAGCGGTAAGTTTATATACAGTGTTGTGTACAGAAGTTGAGATGGGATTATCAAACTAAGTCCCAGCATTACACTCTACAAAAAAGAGGTTTAAATGCAACCAGTTGTCTTTTGCAAGCTGAAGTGTCACTGGAGAGCACGGTTATTGCCAGAGAATCCAGCTGATGAAATCACAATGGGGGGAAGTGAGAGGTAGTGGGAATGAGCTGTTCTGCATTTAGTGGTACATGACTAAATAAAGACAAAATAAAGGTTTACCCAGTCCAGGAAGATCTGATTGCCTCAGAGCCACGTCTGGAAATCTGGGGGTAGCAGAGGTGTGTGGTTGCCGTTGTGCCACAGGTTGCCTTTCCTTGGTTTTTTTTTTTTCTGTCCTATATGTAGAGTCATGCCATCAACAGCTATGGCAGGTCCTGTCCTTACTATTTCATGCCTTTTGACATTGAAATGGCTGAATCATTGTTAATTTTTTTTGAACAAAATTTTGATTTTGTTGGTTTCAGTCACTGATTGATCCTTTTTCACTTCCTTTTTCCCTTGTCTCTCTGTGCTTCGCTGGACATGGCGCATAGGGGAGTTCTCAGGTGTGTATCTCCTGCTCAGTTCTCCTTGTTTCTTTTCTTCTCGTTGAGGTTGGATGATGTGGTATACACGTGTGATACTCCCCTGCTCTTGTCCAAACACAGTTGGCTTTGCAGACTTCTCCCACCTCGCCTTGCTTGGTTGCCTCACACTGGTGGGTCCCTGCAGCAGGAGGTCCCTGCTCTGCTCACGCTCCTGCCGCCTTTCAACCCGCTTTCTCTTGCGTGGCTGTGGGCCGGTTTGCTCCACAGTGTCACACTGGCCTGTCACTCGAGGTCTTGGGGCTCAAAGGGCTTTTTGTCTGTCAGGAAGGGTACTTGTAGCAGAGGTCGGGTGGGCGCAGACAGAGTGAGGGTCCCAATGTCCTCTCCACGGCCTGTGCTGTGAGGGGTCCCTCCCTGTGCCAGTGGCTGTGGGGGGTTACCTGGTGCAAACCAACCCCCTTCGGGTTTTGCAGTAGTGGTATTAAAGAAGCTTTTGTGATGGGTTAGAGTGGCAAAGCCTCTGTCTTTGGTGGAAACTTTGCCTTTCTGGCAGGAGTTGGGTGATGGCTCTGTCCTTTGTTGGGGGAAGCTGCTTGCTGCCCTAGGGCCATGCTCTGCCATCCGGTTTGCACCTGCTTTTAAAATACACTTGGGCCCTGATGCAGTTTCAGTTGAAGTCAAGGGGATCTCTCTTGATTACAGTGCAAACTGGGTGAAGTTTGCCCTGTAGTAAAGGTGGTGACCTGGCAGCTGCGATAGTGTGATGCGCCAACAAGCTCTGCCACGTCCCTGTGCCTGGCACTGCTCACTGGGGGCTCTGTGAGAAAGGGCCAGCATCATCCCTTCTTTTCATTCAAACTGGTTTTACTGTAAGCCACATTTTTTGTGGACATTCCTCAGAAAGCCTCCCACTGAAGTTGGGTTGGAGTTTGTTGCAATGTGGAGGTGGATTTGGGCCTTTTTAGGCCAAATGGAGCTTTGATACTGACCCCCACTTTTGGTTTTTTCCCCCTGCTCCTGTCCTTCCCTTACCCTGTTCATAATGTCTGTTGACCTGCCTTTGTTGTGGTGATGGGAAACTCAAGAATGTATCATACAGGGGAAATGAGTAAGATGAAAGAAGCAGATGAGGTCATCTCAAGCTTATCTTGACATCTGGACAAGGGGTGATGGTTTTAAACAAAAAGAGGGGAGATTTAGAAAGATACAAGAAAAACTTCTTTTGCAATTAGGGTGGTGAGGACCTGGCACAGGTTGCCCAGAGAAGCTGTGGCTGCTTCATCCCTGGGAGTGTTCAAAGCCAGGTTGGACAGGGCTTGGAGAAACATTGTGTGGTGGGAGGTGTCCCTGCCCATGGCAGGGGGCTGGAACTGGGTGTGTTTTAAAGGTTTCTTTCAATCCATACCATTCTGTGACACTCCAAGGTGAAGTCCCTGTTAGGTCAGGCTGCAGCAAAAGAAGATAACTTTGTACCAAGCATCACATGTGCTGGCACCACACAGTGTACATGTGCTGATGAGCTGCTCTGTTTGCTGTTTACAGACTGGTACTTAATGGCTGCTTTTTTTCTCTTCCTTTCTTCCCCTTTGTCCCCATCTCCTTCTGTTCCCTTTCTCGTATGGGATGGCTGTCATAGTACGGGATGATTTCTTTGGTAAGGCGAAGGCCTTTTTAATTTTTTTATTTTTCTTTTCTTTTTGTTTTTGTTCATGTGCATTTTTTTCTGCATTCCTCCCATTCACTCATCATCTGTCCATATGTCTTGCATCACCTTGGTTTGGTTTTTTGTGGTGGTGGCAGCACCTCTCCAAGCAGGATGCAGCTGCTCTGTAGAGGTGGTTTGGGGATTCTCCTCTGTTTCATTAGAATTGATTATCTGCTTTGATGCTTCACACTGTTTGCCTGGCTGTGGGAGGAAGATGGTGTAGGATGAGCTCTGTTGGACAGGGCTCTGCCCAGACCTCTCCTCCCTTTGCTCCACGCCCCAGGGGGTTGAAGAGGTCTCCTTATGGTCTCTCCACACTGGAAGTTTTCTTCCCATAAGCAGAGCTGTCCCATTACAGCCTATGCAAGGTGATCTCATAGTGCCATTCCATGGCTCTGGGAGGCTTCATCCTGTTCTTTATTGCCAGAGATGTGGTTGAGGCACTGGGCTGTCACTGCATCACACACAAGTAACGTAGAAGCTGTGGTGAAGGATGCTGACGGAATGCTGTGTGGCCTTTAGTTCTGGCACAATAGCTCACCCTCTTCCCCAGCATTCCTTTCTCTCCCAAAAACAGCTGCAGAGAGGGATGTATGACTCAAGAATACGAAGGAAAAAGATTTAATCCAAAAAAGATGGGGATGAGCTTTTCCCTGGATGTTCCTCAGCACCTTTAGTGTCCTTGTGCCAATTTAATGCCTTACAGGCTAAATAGTTATTCAATTACTTGTAAAATCACTAAAAATGAGCAAGAAAAGAATTTAATAAACAGAGGGCTTCTGAGTCTTCTGACCTACATGCGGCATGTCACAAAAAATAGTGCTGTAGATCCTTCACATTACCAACCCAAAATACACTGTAGTTTGCACTGCAGTTAGTGTTTCCCACTTTTGTGCTGTTGGAATATTCTCTTACACACATTGCCTGAAACATCAAAGTGATTAATTATCTGTCACTAATTTTTCAGAAGTTCTTTGAAAATGCTGCTTCTTACTCATTCTTGCTGGGAATTTCCTTTTGTCATCATAAATTCATCCCATCTAACTGTGGGAAGAGGATCTGTATGTTGGAGTGTTGTGTTCTCACTTCTCATGTGCTGCCATGTTCCTCTAACTTCCATTTAATTCAAGTTTGTGTTGTTTTTATTTTCTTGCAAATACTAATTAATCAGCAAATGACGTGTCATGAAAACTGTTGATGTCTTTGCTGTGAAGGAAGAGAGAGTTCAGAGGGCAGGACAAATACTGATGGTGGGCAGACTTCCTCATGCTCTGGGACCTGTGGTGAGATACGAGGTGCACCCCTCAGCACTGTCCTCCAACAGGAGAGGCCTCTCTGCCATCAGCTGTCAGGTGGCCTCTGTTCCCCACTATAGGATAGAGGCTCACCTTGGGACTCAGCAAGTCCCTGGCTGCAGGAAACAACCCAGGTGTACTTTTGGTCCCTAAATTTCATCGGTTTTATGAAATACTGAATTCGACCTTCACTCTTAGCCCCAGATGTGTCAATATTCTTGTAAACCAGTCTGCAGATTGCAGCTGTACGTGGATGCTCGAGTCCAAGTGCAGAGTGTCTGCTGTAGGTATTGAGTGTGGGTCTGAAGTGGTGGAACTGAGACATTACTTTTGAAACATCTATGAGAAAGCTGTTAAAGCTAGGTGGAACAAGGGACAATCTGCAGTCCTGTTAAAGTTGCTTTAGCAGAAGGTCAGTAATGGGAAGCCTTTCATGTGCATGAAACTCGTCACAACCGTGATCCCAAATCATGCAAACAGAAAATTCGGCTTATACTAAGAACGGAAGAAAATCACTAGTGTGCAGATCAGGACAGCAGCTTGGACAGTGTTCTGCTACCCTTGTGAAAAATCCATAAACTCTACCTTCTTTCTGTGTGAGGAATGATAAAAAATGTTTGCAATAGCTCATGGCTGAACCAGGAGTTACTGCCTTGACTTCCCTGGTTGGTATTAGTGAAGCTCTGCCTTCTGTCCCTCTCAAAGAGGGCTGTGAAGGTCGGGGTGAGAAGCTAGGTCTGAATTTGGATTCTCTACAGGACACATGGGTGTCTTCGCTGGTGCAGTTCGGTCATTCAGCTAGAGACACTCCACTCTCCACACAGGACACAGGAATCTAGGGAAGCCTAACAAAAGTGATTCCTTTTTCTCAAGCATAATTTAGGCAGTGCCACAAAAGCTGCGTGTTTCTAGGAGAGCAGGTGAAAACTGCTTGGCCTTTCTTTTCAGGAATGGGCAAAGAAGTGGGCAATCTGCTGTTGGAGAACTCGCAGCTGCTGGAGACCAAGTAAGGAACTGTCGCATGCTCTGACCTACCTGCCTGGTTATAAATGAGATGTCACCCTGGAGCAGGTCTTGGCCAGAACTCCTGCCTCACTTGTTTATCTGATTGGGTGTCCTGAACACTTGTTCCTCCACTTGTAGAAGATTTGCTCTTCTGAGCTGTTTCCTAACTGTTTCCTTTCTGCAGGCACTTGGGTAAAGCCTCTGGGCATGTGCTGGTAGGGCCTGATGCCATCTGAGATCAGTTGCAATCTTTAAATTAACTTCAGTGGGAATCCATGTGTTGGTCTGAGCCTCTGTGAGGATGTTGCTGATAATGAGGTTTTGTTTGCAAGGTTTGTTATTAGGAAAGAAACTGTTGTCACTATTGAGTTCTCAAATATTTCGTAGTTGACAGAGGAGAAGCAGACAATGTAGTGGAGTTGGTTTTTGAGAAAAGCTGGCAAACCAGCTTTTAAAGCTGAGAAGCTGGGAAGGGGAAGGCAGAGTACTCCCAGAGAGAGCTGGAGAACCTACTGTGATAGGAAGCTGCTGATTTTATAATTTTAAGATGTTTTGGAGCTGATTGGAAATGCATATTTCTATTGCCGTCATCTACAATTATCCACAATTGCAGATGACAGCAGTTCTGAAAGGTGTGTTTTAGCCTTCTGTCAAAAATAGATAGGTTGCTCTACACCTGCCTTCTGCAGTGTTCTGCCATCTTCCAAAGGAGAGGTTGGTTTGTTAGTCAGGGTACAGGAACGGACAAACCTCATCCTGAACAATTATGGTGATTTCTCTGTTCTTCTGCAGCTCCATCTTCCCAAAGTTTAATTTCCTGTGAGTCATAGCTGGACTGATTTGTTAAACACACTTGTTTCAACTCCCCTTTTAGTGTCTGTGACTTTAGTTAAACGTCTCTTTTATGGACAGCTGCTGGTTTTGGGCATTTTTGCTTATTATCACTTTCACACCTTTAAGAAATGCTTTGAACGTTGTGAAGAATGATTTGATTGCCAAGGTGGACCAGCTGTCTGGGGAGCAGGAAGTGCTGAAGGGAGAACTGGAAGCAACAAAGCAGGCCAAAGCCAAAATAGAAACCAGAGTCAAGGAGCTGGAGGAGGAGCTAAAGAGGTGAGTGATTAACAGCCCCCCCCACCCTCCACCTGGTAAATCTGTTTGTTTTACTGTTTCACTCATGGGATTAGCATTGGCATTCAAAAGTACCTTAGAGAGCACAACAAGGCAGGATTAGGATTCTGCAGCAGCCACTCCAAACCCAGGCTTCCTGGAGCAAAGCATTAAGGGTTTAAATTTGCAATTAAAAGCCAACCAACCACCACCACCAATAACCAAAACCACTCAAAGAAAGGGAATTTCAAAACCAATAGTTTTGAAGGAAACTGCCAAGAGCTTGATCCTCCTAGCAGCCAGGATAGCTCTGAGACAAGTGAATGCCCATTCATTTACTGAAAGAGCTCGTACAGAGTTGCACAAGCAGTGCTTAAATGCCTGTATTGGTAATTGTTTCATTGCTCGTGTTAAGAGTGAGAAGAGGCAGAAGAGATTCTACAGTCCGATACAGGAAAATGCCACTTTTTATCTTCCTCTCAAACTAGAGAAACTAAAGCCCGACTGCCCAGCAAAGCCTGGGATGGTTTCATATCCATGGACACAAAGCTGCCTCCTGGAGCTCAGAGCAGAACAGTTCCATTGTGGCTGCGTTTGCATGACTGCAGGAGCTCGGGGCAGAGGACAGGATTTGTTCTCCAGCTGGAATATAGAAGGTTCTGTAGTCTGAGCTCAGAATCACCAAGAATAACATAGACTGGTTCCTTCGTTGTTCAGAATGTCTGAAATGGAAGTAGTCTTGCAAGCAGAGAGATTTTTCTTAATGCCTTTTTTAATGCCTCATAAAGTAGGAGGTCAAAGAAATTAAAAGCACTCACTGAAATACTTTCAAAATTTTTTGTCAGGGTTTGGTGTTCTTTACCATTTTGGCAAACTGTCCTTCACATTAGGGAATTTTTTCACTGTATTGAATCACAACTAATCAGAGGATCTTACTAAAGCCAGAAGCAGCCCAGAAGGAGCATTTAAGCCAGCATTTTCCCTGTTGAAAATGGCTCAGTTCTCATCAAATATTTGAATGTAGATGCTGGTTCAGAAGTAGAAACTGGCTGTATTCTTCCAGTGGTCAGTATTCTGGTGCTCACAACAAATGTTTGAAAAAAGTGGGGTGAGGTTGGTGAAGCTGTTCAGAGTAATGTGCTGCCAGAGGGAGGGAAAATGCCAGAGAGGCATCTCAGAATTTGTGCACTTGGTACACATGGTTTGAGATGGCTCCCTTGTGAGGCATGCAGCCAGACTTACCATAGCTGGTCCTCTTCCCAAAGCCAGCCATGGTGTCACTTGCTGTTTTGATCCCTTTCTTCCTGTTTCCTAGAGTGAAATCTGAAGCGATTGTTGCCCGACGAGAGCCCAAAGAGGAGGTGGAGGATGTAAGCAGCTATCTCTGTACAGAATTGGTATATGACATTACTAAAATGCCTGCGGGGAAAGGGGGTTGATTTACTTAACTATATTGCTTCATGTATACAAGTCCTGAGATGCAGATTGATGAGCCTCTGTTAGCAATGAGGGCAAGGCTGGTGAACGGGTTGTGGCTGATGAGCATGAAATGCCTTCACACAACTTTCAAACCAGAATCTGGCACAGAGGAGCAGCTGACCCAGTGGCAGTACCACTGTGCAGGATGTGGTTGGTGCAGCTGGGTGCTGGAGCACTGCCCTGCTCAACACCATCCTGATTTGGAATTCAAGTTTGGTGTGCGGTGAGGATTCTCTCAGGGTGTTATGACTGTCAAGCTTCTCCAGAAGAGCCCCTCCCCACCTTGGCAGTGAAGATGTAGCTGTGAGGACATCATGCAGGGAAATCCAGCTTACACAGCTGGCTTTGCAACAGTGACTACCACCAAGTGTTAGTGCTGCATTTTTTGTATTAATTCTTTTTCATAAGCTCATACTGCCTGTTACAGGGTACAGGCAGAGAAGGCTCGTGGGCTGTTCTTCTAGGATAGCTCTTGAAACTGTTTTGGCTGGAATAGAGGCTTTTCAACAAAGACTAACTGTAGCTGGAAAAAAAAAAGGCAAATCAAGCAGTTATGAGATTTTCCTTGTAAATGTCCCTGCTAGGACAGGGAATTCAATACATTGCTTGTCAGTGTTAAATGTTTTCTTTCTTACACAGGGTATCAGAGCAGGTTCAGTTTTAGCCTAAATCTCTTGACTTACTTGGAGTGAACTTGGTCTGTTGAGAATTTAGTAGATAGGAATATTTTCAAGTTGTGCTCATGAGCTGCTGAAGAGAGTTGGATTTGTTTTGAGCTGAACTGACAGGAGGTCTGGTTCTTTTTTTAATTTAAAAAATAATTGATAAATTCATTTTTGTTTTTACAGTTCTTGTTTTGACTAGTCATATGGATTTGATTCAAAGTCCAAGGAGGCTAGAGACTGCCTTGGTTAATTTGTACTATTCCAGCTCTCAGCAGCACTTACCAGCCAGGCTGAGCTTGGGAATTGCTCACACAACCCCGTGCCACCTCCTAGTAATGAGTTCCCGAAATCCTTGCAGTCTTTATTTTGGGCAGATATTTGCTGCAACTTAGTCATCTTGCTCTCATTTTCCATTCTTTAAAAGAGACAAAGACTTTCACTGTTGTTGTTCCCAACCCAAAGCTGCCTGTGCCCTCATTGGAAGGTCAAGTTGTGTCACCAAAGAGGAAGAGGTGTTTCCTTAGTTTCCTGTATCCTATCTTCATCCATCTGTACTAAAAGAATATCTCCTTCCAGTCCTCCTGAGGGGGCAGATGGCAGCATGTGGTGCTCCCTGCTGCTTGTGACTGGCTTTGCTATTGCATTAAAACTGTTTTCCAAATTTCTGGACCAACGGACCACTGTGAATTCTTACCATTCCTTGCAGTCTATCAAAGCACCTTGCTGGCAATACTCCCACACTGGGTGTGTGTGTTCGAGTTGGTGGTGATTCTCATTCTGATTTCCATGGGTTTGCCAAATACCCAGAGGTCCATGGGCCGTAGTTTGGAGGTCACTGTCTGAATTAGCTTCTTATGTGGGGAAATGGGGGTGAAATCAAGCAGGACAGGAGAAGAACTAACAAATATGTGTCTGTCCCCTGACTTGCCCAGTACTAACCTCAATCCCATTCCATCTTTTGTTGGCTGAAGCAGTGCTCCTCCCCTCTGCAGGACAACATTCCCATTGCCCAGCGCCGGCGCTTCACCCGCGTGGAGATGGCCCGGGTCCTGATGGAGCGCAACCAGTACAAGGAGAGGCTGATGGAGCTCCAGGAGGCTGTCAGGTGGACCGAGATGATCAGGTGAGGCTGGGTGTTGGGTAACATCCTTGTTTAGGACAGAACCTGGTCATGTTTTACCTTGTGCTTAATGCAACCCCTACCAACATAGGGTTGAGAAGTACTGAGCGTTTTTCAGACTGTAGATGCTTCTCTCCTAATACCAATTCTTTCTCTCTTGTTCCTGAACCTGGGCTGCAAATCTCATGTTGCCACTGTTATTTGGAGACACTGGACAGTTGTTTGTCTTGCTTGTTTCTTGTGTGCTTATTAAGCTGGGAGAAGCTCTGGGGAGGAGTATTGCTTCTGATTGGTGAGTTCTAAAGGCTATGGCTTGAAGTGACTCCTGTGCTGGGGTCTGTAGTTGCCACACTGCCTGTGGCAGACAGTGTTAGAGAGAACTGATAAAACTTCGCGTTAAACACGCTTGCCTTTCACATCAGCGTTGATACTTAAAATGGTTGGGTGTGCTTGCACTGAAGACCAGTGCTTGTCCCTTTCCCTGATGTCTTTTGAAACACGTTAGAATGAATTCTGACTTTTGACATGGCTTCCTTGATGGAAATGACCTGATGCTTGGCAGAGATGCAGAAATTTACTTGGTTCTGCTGTGTTTGTCCATAGAGCTTCCCGTGAGCACCCATCCGTCCAGGAGAAGAAGAAATCCACCATCTGGCAGTTGTAAGTTCTTTGGTGGTTTGTGCAAGATTAAGAAAAGCGGGAGTGTTGCTGTTTCTACTTCAGACAGCAACTTAGTAGACTCTGACATTAATGTCATGTAGAAGTGTTGTTGGCTTAACCCTTGTGCCTTCAAGGGTTTCCTTTGTCCTTAGTGAAATTAAAATCAGATCTGACCATGCATACTGATTTTGTTTTACAAGCTGAAAAAGTTAATGAGCATCCTGGAATGGAAACATTCATACACTCACAGTCAGTTTTAATAAAGGGCTGTTTTCAGAAGGTACCTATTTCTGGAAGCTAAAAACACCTTATGCCAGTCAAACCAAGGATGTAGCTCTGGGTTTGAAGTAGATCAGCTTTTGTGATGGGCTTACAGCCTTTGATCCCATACCTCTTGCTTCCGCTTTTGTGTATCTATGGTGCCTGTCTCCCCAGGCACCTTTTCTCTTACTTTTTGGCCTTTTTCTGTCCCTAGCTTCAGTCGTCTGTTCAGCTCTTCCTCCAGTCCTCCCCCAGCAAAGAGGACCTACCCCTCTGTGAATATCCACTACAAGTCTCCCACCACGGCAGGGTTCAGCCAGCGGCGCAGCCACACCATGTGCCAGATCTCCTCCGGCAGCCGCACCCTCGAGTTCTTCCCTGACGAGTGAGTTGGGGGCTGTGTGCCAAGCCACGCCCCGCTGCAGCTCTCCCAAAGAGCAGCAGTGTTTAAAATAAGCTGTTTTCCACTTTAGAAACAGTCTGTGTGGTTAGTATTTCTCTTTTCTGTGTGGTTTATCTCCCTGAGCTTTCACTCATCAGTTACTATATGGATGGGTTCAGCAAACCTTGTCCTCCCAAATGTAAAGTAGCCATGGCTTTCCAGGCCTTGATGGATCATCTCAGCAGGGACCACTGGAGCTCGAGTTGGCCCCACTCTAGTTCTGCACTTGTATTTGCAGACTGGGATGGAATGAAAGAGGGTTTTTCTGGTGGAATGTGATGGCAGCATCTGGACAAAGGGATGGAATGTCTGCACAACCCTTTTGACAAGGAGTTTAAGTGAAGATAAAGGTTCTCTCCGCAGCACATTTAAGTTCCAGTACTTGGTTTTAATCCTAACCATGCTAAAAATGAGCCTCTTGGTATAGCTACTAGCGTCTTACCCCAGTTCTTTGTGTCCCTGACATGATAGGAGAAAACTCTTCTGTGCTTAACATGACTTCACGACATGTTTTGCCATTGCCAAGGTTGTGTAGTTTCACATGGGGGTGTTTTTATGGAAGGACTTTGGAGAATGCAGCGGTAAAGTAGGATAACTTCTACAGTAGAAAGGATTTGTTGAAAAGACACTGGATCTTGTAGAAGGGTCAATTTAAACTTTATAGGTACCCACTGTCCTTATTCTGTCTTTTTCTTTGATGACATCTCACAGTCTTGCTGTGGTGTCTGAGTGCTTCCCAGTAGTGCATTACATAATGGGGCTGCCCATGGGATTCAGTTTTTCTGCTGATGCTATTTGTACCTCAGAATGATACTTTAAAAACCTATTGAGAGCTGGAGCTGACAAACAGCATTTGTTTATATTAAAACATGTCTAAAAGCTCACAGATCAATTTTTGGTTTAACCTTTGCCAGTGCAAAGCTGGAGTTGTTCTGTTGGAACCAGCAGTTAGTGCATGTTTTCCTTGTCAGCAGAGAAAGCTTAAAAATGGACAGAAAAATCCATAGTTGACTATAATGAGGAGGGAAAGAACTCAAAATGCCTTCCTGATGGAGACGTTAGATTAGTAAATTGTAACAGCTCAGGAAAAATTGGTGTGATCTCCCAGATTCATAGGTTTTAGAGATGGATTATTCCCTGTTTCTGAAAGGCTCTTGGAACATCATGAGTGGTGATGACAATGACTTGGCTTGCCACATCGCTCAGGTGACAGATCAGAACTGCCCGTGTCTGCTTCTCAACAGTTTTTCTGTCTCTGATTGCCTACATCTGTTTTCACAGCTGATTTGGTTTGCTCTGTGTGCCCTCCCCTGTTCTGGCCACATTCCCCTCACCCTCAGCTCCTCTGTCTAACCACCCGTTGGGAGGTGACGCTGTGCCTCTCTCCCCAGTGACTGCACGTCGTCGGCGCGCCGCGAGCAGAAGCGGGAGCAGTACCGGCAGGTCCGGGAGCACGTGCGGAACGACGATGGGCGGCTGCAGGCCTGTGGCTGGAGCCTCCCAGCCAAGTACAAGCAGGTAGGGATCGTGCTCTGGACAGGCTGAGGGGGAGGTGACTTTAGTCTTTAACTAAGGACCTTAGTCATTAACGACTTCGTTTAGAGGCACCATGGGCATGTTTTGTTTGTATGATAATTGTAGGCACAGACCAAATTAATGTTCTGTGTATCTCCACCAAAATCAATGGAGGGACATTCCTCTGCATGAAAACACAAACTGAAAAGCACCCTAAACCAAAAGGAATTAAACTTCTCCATCCAGAGTCCAGTTTTGTTTTGGTTTTTTGTTTTTTATTTCCTTTGTTATAATTGGGCTGGAACATTAGTTATTTCACTTACACTCTGAGAACTTTAACAGTCGTTTAGTATGAAAAAAAAATGCAGTTTGTGCCCACTTCTTCCCATCAGTAACACAAAATCAAACAACATCAGCCTCATTTGTTGGCTTATGACGCATTTCACTGGTCAGAGACCCCCTGAAAGGGAGGAGCCTGACAGCATGGCTTGGAAGTTTCAGGCCATAGAATCGTTAAGTTTGGAAAAGCCCTTTAAGATCATCAAGTCCAGCTGTCATCATGGAAGGCAAAGTGTCCTGACTCTTTGCAGGGAGCATCCTTTCTCTATCAGCAGGGCAATGTGTAGCCTCTGTTGGCCATCACTGGGGCAGTGATGACTGTGAGATGGTCTCTTGGGCGTGCTGCTCTTCTCCCCTTAAGGACTCTGATTCACTCAAGATGTGATAAGAAGCTTCAGCAGCAGCCACCTCTGGTTGGTTCTGCCACACTGATTCCATCTCTCTTGCCGTATCCTGGTATTTGCAGCTTTATACTGTCTTTTTTTGTCCCCCTAGCTGAGTCCCAATGGTGGTCAGGAAGACACTCGCATGAAAAATGTCCCTGTGCCTGTGTATTGTCGCCCACTCGTAGAGAAGGACCCAACTATGAAGGTATGTTGTTTCTGCTTACCATGCAGTCCAGAAATGGGACAGGAAATAAGCAAAGAATGTGGGTCACTAAACCTGCAGTTCTTACAACAATCTGTATTATTTTGACATAATGTATTCCAAATTCTATCTCCCACTTCCTTTTTTTGAATGGTGATTTGTAGTCAATATAGGAAAAAGTATTTTAGGACACAATTCTCAGCTGGTTCTGGTTGCTAGGTCCCCTTCTGCTCTCTGACATCTTTTGCTTTTTTGAGACAATTCATGAACAACAGCAACATTTTATGCTTCTAATGCTTTTGCTAAGACTCCTCAGAGTGTAATGCGAACCTATATAAAAATTCATGAAAACGAGCAAGTGAAAGTAAAAATGCATTTCATCACTACTTAGATTCTACTGTTGTTCAGAATTCATTGTTAACAGGCCAGTGTTATCTGGAGTAGATTTTTGTGAAGCCATGTCTGTCAATACTAGAATGTTTTGAGTAGAATTGCAGTTGGGCATAAGGGGTCATCTGGGCAGGTGACAGACTTACCTGCTGTAACTAACTGTTTTGAAATAGCCAGTTTGTCATTACTTCATGCAGAGATGATTTTTAGAAATCATCCTGAGGGTTAAATTGTAAGAAGAATTTTATGATGTTGTTTCTAGAAGGTTCTATGTGTAATCTTTAGATAATGTTCTGTGCAGCATCTTTCCCGTAGGATAAATCTAGTACTTGTTTCTGTAGTCCTGTTCCAAGCATTCTCTTAAAAAGCTCCCTGGAAATAACTCACAGGAGGTTAGCTGGATTTGATTTCAGAAAAGTGCTTATGTGGGAGCTAAACCAGCAGACTGTTTTTCCACACTTCCAGAGACAGGGCAGCCACAGGCTTCCCTGGGCAAGCTGTGCAAGGGCCTCACCAGCCTCACACCCTCACAGGGAAGAATCTCTCTCTAATATCTCATTTAACCTGCCCTCTGACAGTTTGAGCACATCAAACATCAGCCATGTCCTGGCTTGCTTTGCTGCAGTGACTAAAAAGCAGTGATATTGCTGGGTACAGAGGTTGTCTGTCTTACCTGCATCAAATTGGGTATCTTCTAGGAGAAATCATCAAGATCTGATGTTTCCAACTTAATGTTTTAGATGTTTGACATTTGACAGTTCTCCGCAAGGGTGCCTAAATTCAAAGAGACCATGGAGCCTGCAGAATCCTCAGTTCAGATTCCTGCTTCTGTTTCTTAGCTGTGGTGTGCAGCTGGAGTCAATCTCTCAGGATGGAGACCTTTGGAACAGGAGCCTGGGAATGGGCAGAAACTAGATCCTGGGCGTGATCCCCTCACTTGTGATAGGGAAGTGGAAGGCGAGAACAACAAAAGTAACCACACATCTCCTGAGAAAAAAAAGGTCAGAAAAGAAAATGGATTTTTTTCCCTCTGATGTTTTTTCTCATTTCATCCCTACCATACCCCCTCTCTCAGTACCTTTGTACTACACCATAAAATGCTCTTGTACTTGTGGGGCAGTGCTGTGGTGTTCTGGCTCTTCTGTAACTTTGGGTGTGATTTGGGACAAATCATCCAGTATAAAGTTTTCCAACTTTTGCTTTTGAAACGTTTGGAATTTTTAAAAAAATCTTTATAATAAGGGCAATTAAGTGCTTGATGAGGTTCTAGGAAGATCTTATAGCACTCATCATTGTAAGTTAAAAGAATAATCAATACATTCAGGCAAAGCTTTAATAAAAGAACAGAGATTCTATGAGTCCATTTGGGCCTCTTGAGATTTAATCCAGTTCTGGTTTTTGGTAGTCTTGAGTGATTTTTTGTTTTTTTCCTTTTTAAAGAACCAATCTGTAATTTGCAGCTAATAATACAATATTTTATCCTGACTGGTTTGAAGGGTTTTTCTCCACACCTGTCTTACACTACTGCCTCAATACTGAGACCAGCTTGCTTAAGCTGATCAGTTGTGGGTGCATCCCAGACTTGCGGCGTTCTGCATGAATGAATATTCAGTGATACATTTGTCAGACATCTCAACAGAGAAATTGGTGGCCAAACTGTTCTTGCCCTAAGGAGTCAGACAGGCTCTTTGGCCAGTGCTCTGGATACTAGTGCAGCAACATGAATGGAATCAAATTAATAAAAATAAAAATTAAAATATAACTGATTAGACAACTATATAAAATGGATTTCTTCTGTAATTCTACTATAGATTAGAATATAGTTTAAAAGAAATTACACCATGTGTAAATGTCGCCAAGTATTGTTAGGCTCAGATGGATCCAAGAGGAGTGCTGATCGTGGCCATGTGTTTGCTCTCCCAAAGGCAAAGGAGCTCCATGAGATGGATGCCACATCCAGCCGTGTCTGGATCCTCACTAGCACACTGTCAACCAGTAAAGTCGTGATCATTGATGCCAACCAGCCTGGCACGGTGGTGGACCAGTTCACTGTCTGCAACGCTCACGTGCTCTGCATCTCCAGCATCCCTGGTGAGTGGGGTCCAGGCTGGGGTCTGCACAGGGTCACCTGCCCCACCGAGGAGTGACAGACATCCTCACTTGGGAACTAACCCTTGGGCCTTGTTGTGTTCTGTAATTGTTCCCCAAAATCATAACCCAGACCTTGCCTTCCTGTAGGACCTTTCTGTGGAGATTCCTCCCTGTTCAGTGTTCAGTAAGTCATTCATTTGGTACACAAAGAGTGTTTTTTGGAAGCAGGAGTGAGCCTTGTCCAGTGTGGAAGGGCTGTGTACCTGCCTTGGATACTGGTACTAGGGATGAGGGGATCTGCCATGGATCAGGCTGCTGATGGATGCTGTGGTGCCTCCCCAGGGCGGTGAACCCCAAGGATCAGAATCTCCCATCATGAGGGTGACCTCAGGAGTACAGCTACATTAACTTAGCAGTGACTGCTTGATTTACATGAGAATCTGTTCTTCTCCCTTCAGCGGCCAATGAGAGTGACTATCCCCCAGGCGAGATCTTCCTGGAGGGGGATGTGAATCCCGAAGAGTCAGCTGGAGCAGATGGTGTCTTGGCAGGGATCACGCTGGTGGGCTGTGCAACCCGCTGCAATGTGCCACGAAGCAACTGTTCCTCACGTGGGGACACACCTGTGCTAGACAAGGGACAGAGTAAGTTTTGGGATGTAAAACTTAGTGACGTGCCTCAAACAGCTAGTCCTGCTAGTCCTGCTCGAGCTCATGGTGTTACAGCCACATCCTCCTGTCCCCAAGTTAAGCACTTCAGAGGCCTTCAGAATTGTGTTATTATGATACAGGAATACCAAAGGCCCTTTTGGTACCTTTCTTCTTAGAGCCCTCCTTTTTTCTCTGATTCACATGCCGCAGCCTGGTTGCAGGAGTCATGCAGGAGAGTATTTTGGGCAGGTGAGATGTTTGCCCTGCTACAGGTGCTGCTGTTCCGATTGCTTTGTTCCCTGAGCCTTGGGAAGCCAATGAAGCTGCCATGCAAATCATAGTGCTGCCCTTGCTGACTCCATACTGCAGTGACAGCCTTGGAGCCCTTCTGATGCTGTGCTGTGCTAGTCACAGATCAGGCCTCACCTTAAAATAGTGCCTGTTTCCCATCCAGGCGGAAGATGCTGGATGAGCTGCTGTGTCTGTGGCACAGGCTCAGGGCTTGGTTGAGTTTGACAAGGAAAGAATTGACAGTCTGATGTCTAGATAGTTAACTCACCAACTCATCTCCAGCACGGCTCACACTGTTCACTGTCCTGCAGGTGAGGTGGCTCCTGTCTGCAATGGGAAGATCAACCAGTCTCAGTCTACTGAGGAGGCAACAGAGGCTACAGAGGTACCAGAGAGCAGCGGCAGCGAGGCAGAGCCGACGCAAGCCCAGCCCGGGCCCCTCACCGAGCACGTGTTCACAGACCCTGTCCCAGCCCAAGCACCCAGGCAGAATGGGTAGGTGGGCTGGGGAACAGTAACGGTTCTCTTCTGTTACGATCAGTTTTGTTTTCAGCAGCTTTGTGATAACAGAAGCAGCCTGTTCTTCTGATAAAGTGTCAGACTTCTGTCTGTTTTGTGCCCAAGCAATATTACAGATGGGATAATAGGGAGGCAAAAAAATGAAATGAAAACAGACAGTTTAACATGTAAACAGACCCTGCAACTGACTGGGTCAGCTGTTAAAATGCAAATATTTGACCTCTCACTATGAATTTAGACCTGTGGTTAAGGCAGATCCTCCAAAGCACGTGTACACTTCATATTCTTACTGAAGGAGCTTACTGATATGTGTGTAGAAATGATGACTGATTTATTCTAGTAGTACCTCTGATGTGCTGTGAAAGTAACCAAGAAAGCGTATTCACCACTCAGAAGTTCTTAAGGCAACCAAGGCTGATGTATGGCCTGAAAAACAGGTGCAAGTCTTGGATACAGATTGTTCCTGAATGCCCATGTTGTTCTAAGTTGTTTCTGTTGAAGTTGGAAATGAACAGAGAAAATACTGTTTGTGTAATAGTCCTGCTAAACACTCAGGTAGGGTCTGTAGATTTGAAGTACGTGTTGTTTGTAAGGGGAGGAGGAAGGAAATAGTGTAAATTGCAGATCTGCAGTTAAAAACTACCAAAGAGGAGGAAGCGATTTGTGTCTTCAAGGGTCCGTACCTGTCTGTGAGTGCTTGGCTGTGGGCCTAGGTGGGCATTCTGTGCACTGCTGCTGCTAAACCTCTAACACTGTTCTTCTGCCTCTTCAGGGAGAACGGGCAGCTGAAGATGGAGCCCAGCACAACACTGCCAGATCAGGATTCAACCGGGGATGCTGGGATCTGCACCAGTGCCGCCCCCACCATGTGGCTGGGAGCTCAGAATGGCTGGTGTGTTCCCCTTGGGCTTTGTGTCACCTCCTTGCTCTGGGCTCTGTTTTTCATGTCCACACACCTTTTGTTCACTGCTTATTTCTGGAGAAGGTTTTCATTTCATTGCTTAGCTCACCATAGTCTCAGGGATTTAACATCACTTTCTTACCTCACCTCCACCTTTCCTACCAGAAGAGAAGACTCAAGCCTGGGCAGGCTGAAGGTGTGGGGCCCTGCTGCTAACCCTCCCCAATTTGTCCTTTCTCACAGGCTTTACGTGCACTCAGCTGTGTCCAACTGGAAGAAGTGTCTGCACTCAATAAAGCTGAAGGACTCTGTGCTGAGCCTGGTGTAAGTGTGTGTTCCAAGGCACCCGGAGGAGAAGGTTCGGGGCTTAAGCCATGCTTTACAGGGGGGGGTTAGCAGCTCTTTGTCACAGACTTAGACAATCACAGAATGCTTTGGGTTGGAGTGGACCTTAAAGATCCTCTTGTTTCAGCCCCTGCCATGGGCACGGATACCTTCCACTAGACCAGGTTGCTCCAAGCCCCATCCATATTCCCAGCCTTGAACACTTCCAAGGATGTGGCAGCCACAACTTTTTCTTTGCTTTCAGAAGTGCATTGTTTTGTGAGAGAAGTTTCCCAAGATTTTTAGAAGTTATGGGAAAGCCTCATACCAACCCATTTTCCTGCTCAGTTGCAGTCCTGACCCAATTCAGTGAATACATGACTAGCAATATCAGGAAGAAGTAAGTGGGGAGGAGAAAGGCAAAATTCCACTGAGGGCTAAATTAGGGGGAATTTGTTGAAATTGAGGGTGTTTGTATTGTGAAGGAGAAGAATTTCCTCAACAGAAAATTTACAGATGTGATGATCTTACTTCAGTGAAGGTAAGAGGTGTGACCTCTTGCAGGATGTTCCTGCAGTGCTAAACTGACTGGGAATTGTGGAGACTACATAAAGATGGTGTGTATGGATGGTGGGAAGAGTTTTTTAGTCCCTCACTTCTACGGAGTTTTTATGTATTTACTATTCCGTTATTTCAGGCATGTGAAAGGGAGGGTCCTGGTTGCCCTGGCGGATGGAACACTAGCCATATTCCATCGGGGAGAAGGTAAGACTCAGTGAAAATAGAGAAAACAAAATTTGGCTGAGATTGTAGCAGCTCTTCCGAGGTGAGAAGGAAAGTTGCTGGCTGCTGGAGTACAAACACCGAGCTAAAACACATAGCTATTATACACATAATCGCTATCCTAAACCATCTCAGGTGTACTCTAACACCACCTCCTGAGCTTTTCTGAACAAAAATGTGTGTATTTGCTGTGAGCACATGTGGAGTAAATGTGACACTTAGGTCACATTGTAGGCTGTCCACTTGTTTGAGGTACACTTAGTAAATTCAATTTCTGGCCCTCTTCACTGCTGTGGGTTTTGTTTCCCTGTAGCTTGGACAGTTTCTTAGCTGTGTTCACACCTGACAGCACATGGGAATTTGCTAACTGTGACTAATGTTGGCATATAAAGAACTTAGTTCTTCATTGATTAGCAGTTCATTCAGCAAGCAGAAAGATAGAGATTTCTGGGCTTGTGCAATTCAAATTCTGATTCAGCCTTTCATGCGCTCAAGCCTAACCATTGACACATCAAAATTGTTCCCATCAGAAATAAGATAAAGCTTCATGACATAGAGGCTTCCTGTCTGTGAAGGACACAATATCTGCCTGGTTAGTTAAAAATAAGAGAGAAGGGACATCTGATTCCTTCTCCTGGATTTGACACTTTGGGGGAATTATGTTGTAGGTCTGTGTTGTAAGGAAGCCTCACCACAAGGACTGTATGGCCCATTTCCGTTTAAGTTTCTGCATATTCTTGTTCAGCCATCTTCCCTCTTCTCCCACTGGTTTTGTTGTACTTCTTAGAGAAGCCTGTTCGCTTCGTTGCAATAAAAGATGTTTAAGTTGGCCTGATTTGAGTGCTGTCAGACACCAAACTCAACTCTATCTAAACTAAACTTCACATGTTTCATAAGTGTAAGGCTGTGCCTGAAGCAGAAGTCATGGGAAGATCACAGACATAAGGAAACTGAGCATTTGAGTATCAGCTAAGCCTGTATACCAAGATGTATAGAGAAAGGTAGAGGGTTCTGTCGTATGCTCACATGTCATGGAGGAGATGCATCTTTCCACACTTGTTTTTCACCTCAGATGGTCAGTGGGATCTCAGTAATTACCACCTGATGGATCTTGGCCACACTCACCACTCCATCCGCTGCATGGCTGTGGTCTATGATAGAGTCTGGTGTGGCTACAAGAACAAAATCCATGTTATCCAGCCGAAGACAATGCAGATTGAGGTAAGAGAGCACAGACGTGTCTATGAATGCACACACTTGTGTTGTATTTATCCTGACAGCTGTTCTCTGCTGCAGTGTGTGAAATTCAGAACCTTTAGGTTCTTGCTGACTGGCAAGACCAAGACTGTCAGTCTGGGTCATGTTATGATCTAATCTGCCAGGGGATATTTATTCCTTCCTCCCTTTACAGAGCATAATTCTATCAGTAAGTCTAAACTGACAATTTTCTTTGCCTTTACTAGGGAGTCTATGAGGCCCTGTACTGTCCAAACATAGGTGTTTGCTTTACAGCGACTCATCACATATAATCTGAGGCTTCTCCATCTGTAGGCGTTATGGCACAAAGGAACAGTACAGTTGGCAAGCCCCTGGGATTCCACTAAGGAAAAAACAATGTTCAGAGCCTTTTGGGTGAAAATCAGTACACTGGTGTTGGTACAAATCTGAGAGTGCTTGAAATAATTCTAATTGAGGAGAGAAGTGCTGAATCTGAAGTTCACATTTGTGAGCCAAAGCAGTTTGATCTTTGGAATTTATCCTGGAGTTGTGTTTTCCTTTTCTACCAAGTACACTGAAAGGTCTTGGCTTCTAAATGTTCTTGCTCCTGTGGTCTGAAAACCCCATCAGCTCTGCAAAGCTGCCATACATCTGCTCAAGCAAAGGATTGTTTGTGTTCAGTAGCGAACTGCTGGGGTCAGCTGGCATTAACACAGCTTCTCCAAGATCTCTGGAACCCAAACAAGTGATCTCAGTTGAGGAAAACTGAGTGTATGTACATATGGAGTATAGATAATGGCAAACCTTCTGTGAACTCATGTTGGTTCACCTATTTCAGAAATCCTTTGATGCCCATCCTCGTCGGGAGAGCCAGGTGCGACAGCTGGCATGGATTGGAGATGGAGTGTGGGTTTCCATCCGCCTGGACTCCACGCTGAGGCTCTACCACGCCCACAGCCATCAGCATCTGCAGGATGTCGACATTGAGCCGTACGTCAGTAAGATGCTAGGTGAGGGTCTGTTGCTTACTAAGCTCAAGACAGAATTTGCCCAAGGCAGACCTTGCCCGAAGTCATCACTGACTCCCAGCTCCCATTCATGCTTCCTAGGCACTGGAAAGCTGGGCTTCTCTTTTGTGCGGATCACAGCCCTGCTCATCGCTGGCAACCGCCTCTGGGTGGGCACCGGGAACGGCGTTGTCATCTCCATTCCCCTGACTGAGAGTAAGTGACATTTATTGTAAGTACTCCTGTGTCCCCCCTAAAAAAAGAAGCTTTCAGGTGTTATTTCTGCAGCATGACAGGTGGTTCAGGTAGGCTGATGGCTTCCTGGCATTTGACACCCTTTGATCATAGCCTTGTTCAGGGAGAAGAGCCCAGAGTATGAGCACCCCTTGACAGAGCAGAGTGATGTGAACTGATTCTGTAGCTACTGTGAAATGGGAGAAACAAAGCTTTGGGAATTGTAGTAAGTCTCCAAAAGGAATCCATGGGGTGAGAAGTCACCACCAGGAAGATCTCCCTGGAAATTTCATTTTGGTATAGTCATCTAAATGTCTCCATAACAGTATTTTCCAGAAACTGAGCTTAGAAAAGCTCCATTTACTCAGATTAGGGCTCAGCTTTATCAGTCAAGTAGAAATAGGTATCCTACACCAAATCCAGCCTGTTGAGGGGACCCCCAACAAGAGTAAGAGTAAAAAGGTGAATCTCTGGAGCTGGAGGTTCAGTTGAAGCTCTTACTAGTCTTGTTCTGTACCTGCCTGTCAGCATCTTATTTTGAAGAATCTTATCCAGATCACCATGGGGAAGTAGGGTTTGAGGCTGATTGCAGTTGCTTTCAACAGAAAGCAGCCAGATGTATGCTTTCTTACCAATGCCCACAGGAAAGCTGAGAAACAAATACCTCTTGTGTAAGAGAAGCAAACCTCTTGTAATCCTCCTGGAAGTCAGGCTTGGGATAGTCTCCTCGAAGGACAGTGAAGGTGGATGTGCCTGGGGCTGACAGGAGGAGGAGGGCAGTTACACAGTCCTCTTTATGCATTGCAGTTTTGGTCTTGTTTCTGAGTTCCTTTCTGAAGCCCATTCTGTCTTCAGGCTGTCATTCTTGTTCTGAGTTAAACTTTTTCCCTGCTGTAAACCAATTGCTTTATCTTTGTGTGTTCCTGTAACAAATGTGGTAAGCAAGAAAATCTCACTAAAAATGTAGCAGTGGATCCTTGTGACATGGTCCCTCTCCCACCTCAGATACCACATCTGTCCCTGTAAGATAAGAGCAAAGTGAGCAAGAACAGTGTTAGTATGAACTCATAGGAGCTTCTGTGGTGGTTTCTCTACATTTTATACTATTTTTGTTGCCCCCAAATTATCTCCCAGTAACCACCTTTTTCTTCTCTCCCATCCTGCCCGTCACTTCCCGTGCCCCTCTGTGTTCCCACTCCCTGCCTGTGCCTAGCTGTAGTCCTCCACCGCGGCCAACTCCTTGGGCTCCGGGGTAAGTCCACTGCCTCCCCTCCACAGCTGTCATTCCTTTTGCACCTGTCTCCCTATGTAGTCATTCTCCCACCCTTCCATTCTGCCATTTGACTTCTCTCCATCCATTTTTCCTCATCACTCTTGTTTTAAGTTGCATTAGAGAAAAGCAACCAGAGACAGTCATGTAAATATCCTCATTTCCCATGGCTATAAACGATTTTTTCCATCTTACTGTTGATCCCTACGTTTTTTTGTGTTAAGAATAATTATTATTCAGCAGTGGTTCCCTTACTGTGGTAGGCCAGTTTGAGATGGGGACTGGAGAGGTTCATTCATCAGAAGCAGGAAACAGGAGTAGAGTGTTCTTCCAAGGTCTCCCTTGGTTTTCCAAGGATGCTTCTTTCTTCAGTTTCAGGCCACTGGCAGGCGGCGCTATGGCACCTGCCAGCTGTAAGCCATCAAACAACATGTTGAACCTAAGGGAATTTGATAAGCATGAAGAATTGTTTAAGTTTGTGCCAGTTAAGGCAGGGCCTGAGTTCAAATTCCTGCCTTTACACTTCCAGAAATTAGAAGGGCTTTTTTCTCACTCAGAGACATTCATGTCCAGATGCATTATCAATGTGTCTCCTCCTTTTAAAGCGTCTGATATTAGTTGCAGTAAAAAGCCAGATACTGTACACACACTGAGTCTCATTCTTCCATCAAAGTACTTGTACTTGTCCCACCATCCTGGCTTGAGCCTGATAGGGAAAAGTCTCTTTTGTCCAAGTCACATAACTGAAATTCAGCCCAAGATAAAACACAGAACTGCAGGTAATTAATGAAGCAATCGACCTCTCTCACAGAATAGTGAAAGCTGCCTGGTTTAATATTGTTTCTGTTCTACTGATGTGGGTGTGTACAGAAGGGAAGCATCTCCCACCCTGAGCTTGGAGCACTGGTCTCTGTAGCTTGGTGAGTGGAGACTGTCACGTTCTCGGAGCCTGGTCATCAAGGATGCAGGCCCCTGAGCCCTCCTTGGAAGCTGTGGATGGTGAACATCTGAAAGGTGTTCATTGCTGGAGTAGCTGCCAATCTGGTGTCATGGTTAAATCAAGAAATGAGGAATGATCTCACTCCACTTCTGTGATGGCTTTGAGTGGGCTGAGAGGCTTCACCAGACCCAGAGACTGCTTTCAGCAGCATAACTGGGCATGAGCAAAGGACTTGACTTGGAAATTGAGCAACGTTACTAATCCAGAGCAGTAATTCTCCTCCAGGTGCCCTCTGGGGACAGTGGACACTTCGGGTAACCTGCCAGCTCTGAAAGACCAAGGTTGATCCTAGGGAAGCGGGTTATTTCTGGAGGCTGGACAGGATCACTCCTGGTGACACCAGTCTAGCTTGCCCCAGTCTAAAAGAGAGGGACTGTGTAATCTGGTGTGGTCTCCTCCATCACATCATTCATACAAGACCTTTAAAGAGACCTGCACCATTAAAGGTTTTCCTTCACGGCTCATGAGTTTTCTTCTTTGATTGAGTCCCTTCTGTAAGGGGGACTCAAAGCTATCACTGATGGTGTTCCTGCTCCCTCTCCCCAGCCAACAAGACTTCACCAACCTCTGGAGAGGGCAGTCGCTCCGGTGGGGTCATCCACGTGTATGGTGATGACAACAGTGACAAATCTGCCAGCAGCTTCATTCCCTACTGCTCCATGGCTCAGGCACAGCTCTGCTTCCATGGCCACCGTGATGCTGTCAAGTTCTTCGTCTCTGTGCCTGGTAAGGACGTGCACAGCCCTCCCTCAGCAGGGGCTTGTGCCTCAATCCCTTTTGTAGCAGGGGCTGGAGCTGGTCTGCAGCAGACTACGGTCCAGGCCATGGCTGGCACTTCCTGTGCTTCACACATCTGTGTTTAAACTGGAGCCACTGCCAGATTTGACTAGCAGAAGGAATTGGTCTGCCTGATGTGTTTGTGTGTGTGTGAACTGTGTGGGGGCTGAGCAGAGGCACCAGCAGCACTTGTGTCCTCTCCCAGGCAATGTCCTTGCGACCCTGAACGGGAGCGTGTTGGACAGCCCTTCGGAGAACCCCAGCACAGCAGCCACTGAGACTGAGGGTCAGAAGCTAAAGAATGTCCTGGTGCTGAGTGGAGGAGAAGGGTACATCGATTTCCGGATTGGTGAGTGCCCTTGCTGGGAGGCATCTGGAAGGGTAGCGGGTGCACAGCTGGTCACGGAGCGAGGCATCGCTGTTGTGGGGAGCCAAAGCAGAAAAGCCGCGCGCTGTTTCTCCTGCGTCTGGCTGGGAGGGCTGATGAGGATTTTCCTTGCACAGCACAAGGCTGTCAACCTGTGCCCCATGGCTGCAGTGCCACGTGGCTCTATTGATGCCTACAAAATGCAATTGATGCCTACATTGATGCCTACAACATACTTTTGAGACAATATTAATATAGAAAGTAGTATACAAGCAGGTCTTTAATTGGAGGCCTCCGGGTGCAATATGCACATGTGATACAGGAGTTCTACATTTTTATAAGTTTAACAAATTATCATATTTAACAAATACTGTTCAATTAGGAGAGCAGTTGGTTAGGTAATTTTCCCTGGGTTCTGCCCCACTGGAATTGGTCCAAGAGCTTTGTCCCATATTTATTATGGCTGTGATACATGGTAAAAAGCAAGATGCCCTTTGTTGACTAAAGAGGCAAGACTAAATAGTATTTCAGGAATGTGTTAGAAGGTTAGCTTATTTTTGTTCTAAAATGTAGGGGGAAAGGGTAGGAAAAGTACTGGGAGCTACAGCCATGCTTTAGCACTCTACAAAGCTACAAATACATGAAAAATACCATAAAATAGCATCAGTATGAAAGGCTTTGGAAAGAACAAAACCATCTGTGCCACTGGTTCCAAACATTGCTGCCCCACTATGATCACTCATGCTGCTCAAGGTTCTCTGTGTGTAAAAATTGGCTTCCCTGAAAGGGAGGGTGATTTTTGCTGCTGCTGGAGCTGGTTTATCCCATCCATGCAGTCCAGATTCAGAAAAGAATGGTGTTGCTGTAAACGTTCTCCAGGCACAGAGAAAGATGTCAGCTCACAGTGTCTGTTATCAGACTGCTGGGACTCTGAAAGGGGTATTGGCCTCTTTGGAGTATTGCAGAGCAGTGCACTATGGCATTTTCTTTCCTGCCACTTTTACTCTCTCTTTTCTCTCTTTTCTCTCTTTAGGGGATGGGGAGGATGATGAGACGGAAGAGAATGCAGGAGATGCCACCCAGGTGAAGCCAGTACTTTCCAAGGCTGAACGGAGCCACATTATTGTGTGGCAGGTATCATACATCCCTGAGTGAGAATTCCTCTTTTCCCACCATGTAAGTGTCCCTCCTCCCGCCTGAATGCCAAGATGTACATACAGAACGCCTGCATTATAACTCCTGCTGGAAACCAACCCTGGACAACTGCAACGGCTCCTGCCTTGAACTGTGACCCCCCTTGAACCTCTGAACTTGCAGCTTTCATCTTGGGCCCGTATGCTTTTGGCGTGGTTAGGTTCTTGTTCTGCTCTGGAACTGGCATCTACGAGGAGAGAAATGGCAGTACATCGTGAAGTGAGCTTGGAGCCAGGACTGTGCAAAACCTTTGCCCACTGTCAGAAGGGGCAGCTGGAGGGGGGTGGCTCAGGTTCTCGGGCAGGTTGCCTCACTCCCACCTGCATGAGAAAGAAGTGTGTCCCTAGGCATTCCCTGCCAAAGCAGTGATGGTGAATCACTTCTGCAGCACCCCAGCAGAAATCCCTTCTAGTTCACCAGTAGACTCTTCATCTTATCCTTATTCACCCTTAAGCACAGAACAACATCCTCTGGACTTAGAAAAACCAAGGGTCCAAGGAACCCTCCAAGGAGCATCATGGTTTCAGCAGCACTTCTGCTGTGGGGCTGGAGAAGGCAGCAGCACCCTTACTGTGGGGACCACATCCTCCATCTTTGCAGGGAGAAAGTCCCTTCCTCTGCTGCTGCTGTTGCACATGACAGCAGTCATGTGCTGGGTGCCTGTGTGTGTCCCAAGAGGATTGTTTGGTGGGCTCAGATGGGAGATGGGTGTTTGATTGTCAAGGCCAAAGGGGTACTGGAACGTTGCTTTTTTAAGACCAGAAAAGGCAATACTTTTAACTCTCCCTTCCAAAAATGCCAGACAGTAAAGAATTCCTGAGTTCATTCTGAAAGGTGATAATCTCTGCATTGCGTTTGGTGGCTTTTAAAACACAGGCGAGGGCAGATGGTGTTGATCTGCTGTGAGCTCTGCATTAACGCACTGAGATTGCCTTATCTCAGGGCTGTGTCTCTTTTCCAGGACCTGCTGTAAGGAGATCTCTTTTCACAAAGACTTGGAAAATAGAGACTTGGCAGTTGCTTAGGAAAGACTGGACAGGTGCATTCAAGGCTATGTCTCACCTGATGTCACACAGAAAAAAGAATTGAAGCTAGATTCCTGACATCTTTTACTTAACATCACAAGCACTGACTGTGCTAGTAAGTAGTTTGAAAAGCTGGAAATTTCTGACTCCTGGAAAAAATTGACAGCCCCCAAGAAAAGCAGTGATAGCCCTTTCTGTCTAAGCAATGCTGAGTGATTGCAGACGTGCGTCCTGCTTACAAAAAAAGCAGCAAAAAATGGGGCCAGGGAGAGTGGTTTTGAGCTCAAGATGCAGAATACGGAAGTTCCAGGTGTGGAGGCAATTGGGTGTTCTCCCTTTCTGACACTGTCCCACAAGGACAAAATCTGTGTCCCTTGAACACCCTTTCTGGGTGCGCAGGACTAGGGGAAGTTGCATTTGTTAGTGATGAATTTGGAAGCTCCTGGTGGTCATATTGTTTCTTCCCTGACCAGTGCAGCACTCCAGGGTTCACAGAGATGTCCTTATGGCAGTATGGGGACAGCTGGGCAAGCCCCCATCTCCTGGAAAGCTCCCCGCTGTGTCCTGTGCTTGCTGCCATGGACCAGGCTTGCAGATCCTGGTTTGCTGCAGGGATGTCATATTCCCAGGGGATGCACTAACATGGGGCATCTCTCCTGACACAGCAGCACCGAAACAATTTAGGTATCCACAGTTCAGGAAAGGCTGGGGTATACATTTCCCCTGCAAGAAGACAAGAGACACCTTTGGTGAACAGAGGCCTCAGCCAGCCAAGTGGTGCCCGTGCTACATGTGAGCTGTGCTGGCGACACACACCCAGCACACCGCTCCTCCCCAAGGCAGGAATGCAGCCAGAGGGCATCTTCAGGCATCCATATACTGGGCTCTGTGACTGGCACAAGGTAAAAGGGACACTTGGAGCCACCACCTGCATGCTGGGGGACCTTTCACCAGGGACATTTCGCTTGGGCACTGCTGACCGTGCCGGGCTTCTCATTCACTTTTGCCATATGCTTTCTGCTAGGAGGACCTCTTTGGATCCCAACACAGAGTGCATTGAAGTTAACAATATAACATTTAGAGCACAGATTCCACTGTCATGTAATAGTTCATCAGTTAGGGCCAGGCAAACTTCAGAATTTGGGCTAGTTGAAGGGGGAAAAAAAAAAAGCCCTGGTAGGGTTCAGTTCCTTACCTGTCTTTTCTTAGGAAAGTCAGAATCACAACATTTGTACCGCTGACTGTTCCGTATCTGGTTTGAGCAGTTGAAGGTTCAGCACTCGGTCTCCTGTCACCCACTGGGCCCTAACAACACGAGGAAATCTCCCATCAGGAGAAAGGTTCCTTTCCAGCTCAATGCTATGTTTTCCTCCAAGAGAAGCACATGGCCCAGAGGGGCAGCTGCAGGGGGGAGACCCAGCCTCTGCTGATAGCTCCTGTGGCCTTGGGTGGCTGTTGGGCATCAAGGTGAGAACTGACTGGCTTCAGTACACTTCTCTGTCATATCTCCACTGTGATGTATGTAAAGTATCTTGTATGTTACAAAAGGATTTTAAAAAGTGTCTTAAGGCCTGTAAACTCCGCTGTTTGGTCTGAAGATGGCATTCTGTAAAGAGCCTGCTGTATGAATACGTTCCCGTGCTTTGTCCCCTATGCTATCAACAACAAACCATATCTGTTCTGTATGTAATAAACATGTTAACATCAGCTTGTGCAGCGCGTTGTGTTCCTATGAAGGCACTGGGATTGCTGCTCAGTCTTTAACAGGACACTTTTAAGGATGGGAATGCAGCTCCAGTGTTCCCTATTGAGCAGTGTGGTGGTAAGAAATGAAATGTGGATGGCTCACAAGGTCAGAGCAGAAGGGGCCAGTCCAGCAAGCCACAGTGCCATCTGTAGCTTGTACCAGTAGCAGAAATAAAAGGTGGAAATACAAGGTGGAACAACTTCAGAAATAGCAGCTGGAGCAGAGAAGCATCCACCTGCTGGCTTGCTGCATCTTTAGTCAGGGTGGCCCTTTCAGGTGCACTGCCACCAGGGATAACACAGGTCAGTTTTCAACACTTCATGATGGCACTTCACAGTCCTACAGGCATCGGTGACATCAGCATCATTCGACTGCAGGGAGCCCTCAGTCCCAGCAGTACTTGGACACCTTCATAATTATTTTGTAGAATTGCATTGATTGAAGGGCTAGACATGCCAATGTACAAGGGAACCATGTCCTTGAGACAGGAGAGGAGCATCTTCTGCCCCGAGCAGAGAGCCTCAAGGCAAGTCACCTGCATGACCAACACGTGCACTGTGGTGTGGCACAGGCTAGGGTGTAGTACAACTGGCAATGCCTCTGCAGTTAATGGAGGCACCTCAGCAACGAGGTTTGGAATCATATGCTGGGATCCATCCTGAGCCCCTGGGGCTGTACCCTTCGATATGGCCAGGAGCAGTTTGAGCAGGGCCCTGGGTGAAGTACAGCCATGTCTGGTACCCACCAGGGTGGCTAAGGAAGCAGGTCACCGCTGACACCCTTAAACAATTCCCCCGTGTTGGTAAACAATCTGTGAGGCAATGTACAAGTTTGGGAGGCCCATCAGAGCTCACAGCATGTTCTGGGCAGAGTCCAACACATGGCAAACGGGCTGTGCAGCTTCCCAGAAGGGACCTTCACTGTCAGGGCAAGGCTCCCAGGGCTCTGTGAGAAGACACCCATTTGCCCAGGTGTTATGACCCTGAGCTCACCAGCAGGTCATAACTGTCCTGATTGGTGCCACCTGTAAGGGAGGCCCTTTCCTCCTATGTCCCAGGAGCCTCATTTAAGCATGACCTGGGGTCTTCAACATGCCTATAACCGTGTCTGTCTCCAGCTGCTCCTGGATAGACCCCTTGGATCCAGGGGGCTGGATCTCAACTATATCATCTTCAGAGGTCCCTCCTCACCCAAGCCGTTGGGCGAGTCTATCAGCTCCATCTCCTTTTGCACCTGGCTTGGCTCCCTGTATACCCTGGTCATGGGTCACTTCTTGCCTTTCTGGGACTGCTGGGGGGTGCTGTGACCAGCACTTGGCTCTGCCCACTGTGGTCAGACTCCGTGTGCCCCCCCAGGGAGACACTTCCTCTGCTGGAGCTATGTTCAGATCCCGGCTGTGCAGGACAGAGGACTAGACTCTTCCGCTCATCCCATCTGACACAACTACACCTCCCTCCCATCGCCCCTCTTCCTGGTTTGTGTTCAGCTCAATCATGGTGAGGACAGGGAGACGCCAGCTCAGCTCAGTGCCCAGCAGTGGAGGCTATGGGAATCAGACAAACCACCTTCCAGCCACAGCAGCTGCCGTGGGAAGGCTCACAGCCTCAAACTGCCTTTAACAACCCCGATTCTCCCTCTCCTGGATTCTCCCATTCCTTCTGAAGCCAGAGAACTAGATCTGGCACGTGCTGTGCAGTGCTCCTGCCACAACAAGGCAGGCTCAGTTCTTCCCAGACTCTGCTCCTTGCCACAGGACCAGCTTTTAACTCAGAAGAAAAGCCTTCCTTCTTATCCCATAGCATCCTAATCCTTCAGGTGAGGAAGGAATCCTTCCTCTGGTGAGGAAGCCTATGGAAATACAGGCAGCTGATGTCAATCTGTGTGCTCCTGCCTGATGACAGCCATTTCCTGTTGGCTGGGGCAACATATTTCCAGCCTCATCCAGGCCACACACACTGAGTGGAGGAGAGTCCAGTTTGTGCTCTCCCTCACTAAATCCCTTCAGGCTATTTGTGATTTTGGGATGCTGCAGTAAATGGAACACCACCTCCTGACTACCTGCAGACACAGGAACTAAACAGTTACTTCTGCAGGGAATTGATCTATAGAGCTGGACAGCTCTTGTGCTCCCTCCACCGACACCCAAAGCAGACCCTCCAACAGCCCCTGACACAGCAGAAGCATCCACAATCACTGCAAGAGAAGATAAAATACCAGGAACTGTGCTCAGGAGCTGCATGTTTTAATGTTCACAACATGCTGCCCTGGAACAGGGGTCATTTACAATTGGCTTCAAATGGTAAGAGCCCATCACACCTCCTTTGCATCACCAGAACTAAAATTTCACCTATCTCTTGACAGCCATCTTTGGGAGTAAGATTTGGGATTAGCAGAGTATTGAAGTCACGTTCCTCACTTCTTGTTCACTGCCTTCATATGCAGGTAACCCAGATCATTCTGCAGCATTCAGAGAACCAGAGCTAATGGCTTTGCATTTGGCCGTCATGATGACCTCCAGGCATTGAAAAAAATTCAAATTCAAATGAGTTTTCTTAGAACTGTGCTACAGAATTAAGAAAGCATTTATTTCCATTCGCAGATACATTTTTCACAGCTCTGTGAAATACTGTGATATTTGCAGTCACTTTTCTGTGATTTATACAGGACCCAAGTTACGTAAAAAATGTTATGCTCCAAAGAACTGCAACTGGCTGACTGGAGCTGTGTATTTAGACTACCCAGAGAACCAAGAAGATTCCTCTGCTGACTGAAACCAAAGTTATGGAAAAAGAGTCTGAATCTATCTGCGTCTTCCCTTTCAGACGAGGTGACTGCATGGGGCTGAGGAGAAAGCTGGAAACATCCTACCACAATGGGCACAGAGGGGCTCTGTAAGACCCCTGTGCACTGGGCTTCTAACAGGCAGTGAGAGCACGTGGCATGCTCAGGGCACAGAACAAGTCTTTATACTGGTGTCCCTGTAGCTTTTTTCTTTGCCCACTCTTGGGGAGAGGCCAGGACCTTTTCCAGGTCAATAACTGGCTCTTCCATGATTGGTTTTCCCTCCTTCTGCCACTGTGCAAGGATCATGGCTCGGAGCAGTGGTGGGTATGGCAGGAACCGAACAGTCTCCTCAGGCACTGGGGTGAATTTCTTGAAGGCCTCCTCCTCATGTTTGGGCACCACACGCCAGTCATGGTACATGGCTTTGTCAATCTCCCTCACTTCCTCTTCAGTTTTGCCTGGGAAAAGATGATGAACACCAGTGAGCAACACCATTACAACAATCTGCCTCCAGGAAACACAGCAATTGTTGACTCTTTGGCACTCAAAATGCTACAACAGGCAAAAGGAAACAGACTTTTCAAAGGGCTGGACAAATTATTCCCTGCTATACTATAGGATTTCACTTCTGTCCTTGAGAATCGAAGCAGAAACAGGCTGGAAGGACTACAGGCAAGATGTTCCAGCCCTGTGGGTGATTCCCTCTCTTACTTTAAAGTTTTGCTTTGTCTCTCTCAAGTTCCATTTCCATGGCTAAGGAACAAGAGTAATTTCTCCCTACACTGATCAAAGCTTCCCGGAAAACTAAGTGTTAAAAATGCTCAACAACCTAAAAACCTTTGAATGAGTAGTATTTCAGTAATTCCAGTAAGGTAAAATTGGCTACTTAATATAAAGCAGCTGTAAAAAGGAAAATTCTCTCATGCAACTCCAATCATTAATTTAAAATTCCAGTAGCACAACTTACTTGCCATTGCACTTTTTTCTTTTTAGGGACAATTTTAATTGGAATACCCTCATGCTCATACTGTGTCTTGCTTTCAAAGTCCAGAATTCTCTGTCAGCTCATCTAACACGCTTTTAGTGCTGCTGTTCCCCAAGGTCATACTGCACTGGGTCTCCCACAGCATTCCTTGGAAAGATATTCTGAAGGGGCTAGATCCCAGCTTTTGAAACGCGGGGAACTTCTTTTCCCATTAGAAGATCTGAGAAAAACAAATTTCCCAGGCAGGGAGGCCGCGGTTTCCTTGCCATCCTTACGCACCCGATGCTCTCTAGCCCTGCTCCCAAGCGTGGGAAAACGAGCTAGTTTTACCTCTGAAGGTCAGGTAGCCCCAGGCTCTTCCATGGTCCATGTTCTGCAAAGAAAAGAGGAACCTGTTGAGGGTGGGTCGCGGAGGGGCGGCGGGCGGGAGCCCCGCGGGGCGCGGCG
>VZRQ01003001.1:21408-48385 GCA_013397975.1 Machaerirhynchus nigripectus | reverse complement strand
CCCTCGGGCGGTGTGGGAGGAGCGGCGGGAGGCAGCCCGGAGCCAGGGCACCGGGCCGGCGGGAGGCGGGCTGGGCTGTGAGCCGGGCCAGCACTGGAGGCTGGCGGGGGCGGCGCATGAAGGAAGCTGTGGCAGATGGAGGGGTGAGGGAAGCGGGACGGAGGGACGAGCGCCGCGGGGTTCCTTTGTAAGCACGGGCTCACCTCCCGAGGAATGAGAGAGCGGATAGAGACAGAAGGTGTTTAGGGAGAGCCACGACACCGTTTCTTGGCAATGCTTTAATGAAGCAACACAACAATCCAGCGTTTCTTTGCAGGTTGGGGTGTCCCTGTGAAAGCCCCCAGAAGCCATTTCCCCTTGTCACTGCGGTCTTACCCTCAGATAGTCAGAGCTGTGATTTTCTGTTTCCTGGTCGGGAGAAGTGAGAGCATTCCATCGCTCCCTGTAAGCACCGATTAAGTGCATAGGTTCTGCTGTGCTGGATGGGCCAGGCTGTCCTGCCAGGGCTCAAAGAAGTAGCTAATTTCCAACACACAAATACATGCATTTATACTAATAACTCAGATAAGAAGCATGTGCTTCAGGCTGTGACACTGCAGCTCTCATCTGAAAAATTGACAGTGCTGAGAAGCTAATTTATATAGCAAAGTAAGTAAAGATTAGTTACTTTTAGCATATTTCTTTCAAATGAGAATCTGGGGAGTGTTCTGCTCTGAGTGTTGGAATGCAGATTATCCTGCTTTAGTTTTGTACGTGACAGCCTGGTGCTGTCCCCAGAGCTGTCGCAGGGAACTTTAACAATCAGACAGCAACAGCAGAAAGGGTTTGCTGAATTTTTTGCTCTGTACAGGAATGGGAGCATTGAATATGAGGCACGGTCATGGTCACAGCTCTTGGCAGCATCCCTGCCCGCCCATGGCTTCTGATTCTCTGTGAAGCATTGCCATCTCAAGGGGCTGCAGTGCCACTTGCTGAGAAGTTTTGTGTCAGGAGCTGTTGGGCCCCACAGGTTCTTTGCCCGTCTCTTGCAAGACAGTGACTAATGGGATCTTGTGAGTACTGCAGCACAAGTCAGTGACAAGGGTGAGATAAGGATAAAGCTGCTGAGCTGAGGGGTAAGACTAATGTCTCTTCCTCTTCTGTGATTATTTCTAGTATTGCATAGTTTTTATAATGGAAACATTTGCAAGTGTAGGAAGTAAACTTTTCTGCCTTTCTTTTATGGCTCTTCATATCTTCAGTTAGTGTGGTGGTGAGCACCTGAAGAAAGTGATAGTGGAGCACCTGTTTGAGGGGATCCTGCCACTGATGCTTTCCTGTGAGAATCAAAACCCCAGCTTTCTGAGCTGGGAGTTGGTGGCTGCTCTGCTCACCAGCTGCTCTAGACAGATGGATAGAGGTTTCCAACCTGAACTTTGGTCTGATTTCCTGCATCAGTGCTTTTTTTTCAGTTCCATGTGAAGGAATCTCCACACTTAACTGTTGCAGTGCCTATTGCTCTTGTATCTTGCAGGCAGCATAGCTACTTACTCTTCAGTTCTGGCAGTCCAGCAAGGCCAAACAGACTGTTCAGAGATCTGAGTTAGGTGCAGATGTCAGCTGTGTGTCCTACCTTGCACAGAAGGTTTTGACTGCAGATTGTAACTCTCTTAATATGAAAAGTATGACATAATGTGAAAAGGCAGACACTGGGATAGTTGGCTTTTTCTCTGGTTCTAGTACCTAATACTTCCTTTTCTCTCTAGGGGGAAGCTGGGCCGTTACCCTCCGTGGCCAGGAAAGGTGAGGTTTGTTTGTATTTATTGTTGCTTTCTTAGTTTTTCATGGTTTGTGGTTTTTTTTGTTTGGGTGGGATTTTTTTTGTGTTTTCCTTCTCTGTAGGGAAAGCTTTGCCTGAAAGCATTTCAGTTGTAGATTAATACTGGTTTTCCTGTTTGATTGTTTTTTAAACACATATACCCTCACAAATCTAAAGTGTGAACTAGTTTAAGGCTTTATTTGATCTATTAGCTCAGTCTGTCAATAACAGCTGCTGGTTCAGATGGAAGAAAAAGCAAACAGAGAGCCAGCTCTGGAACTGACTGTGTTTCCCAAATTTACTTGTTTAATCCCTGTCACTTTCTGAACAACAGGTTTCTTTTCTTCCATAGTAAGTTGGTTAACAATACTATATTAAATAATAGAAATAAGGAGTCTGGCTTCTGAAGATACTCTTTTAGAGCTATGGTTTTTGAGAATTATCTGGGGTAGTTTGACCCTACTTGTGGTTTGGTTGGGGTTTTTTTCTGATGAAAGATTTAAAAAAATTAATTTTATACGCCATTTCTATTATTTCTACTTCTCTGAATGAACTTTCTTTTATCTTTTATGTGGTATGAGAGCTAAGCATGCTGAGGTAACAGCGTAAGTCAGGGAAAAGAATTGTCAGTGTGGCTGACAGCTAATAAACATTCATTTATTGGATCAAATTAACACCAGGCTCCTCTGCAGGTGTCACCTGTGTAACTGAATGATAGCTTTTCTTCTTACTAACATTTTAAACTTGATAAGCAACCTATTCTGGGGGTAAAGACAAAGTTTAAATTAAAATTTTAAAGGGTACCTAAGTGGAACAAACTTTTATTAATGCCAGTTATCTTCCTAATCAGATTTTTTAAAAATCTGCAGTAGCTGAACACCGGATAGTAAAATTACAAAATTTGTCACTATGTGCTTTTTAACTTTGATTTCTAATCACCTTTAGATTGTTAACCCACCTAAAGATCTGAAGAAACCTCGAGGGAAAAAGTGCTTCTTTGTGAAGTTTTTTGGAACAGAAGATCAGTATGTACCTACTTCTTTTCATCTTGGGAAAATATTGTACCACATAATGTGGATCTTTTGTGGAAGAAATATTTACTAACGCAGTGCAGTGTACCTTTGTAAAGGATTCCCTCTGAACCTCACAAGAAAAGAAATTCAACTGTTGTTGCATGCTGTAGCTGCTCACTGGGGTGTATGAAGACTAGCAAAACTTAGCTTAGCATTTGAGTTGCTGCTGTGATGATAGCTCCCCACTTTAGGTGTGACGTGTCTGGGTTAGATTTTAGCATGTAACCATGTATGAGAAAGGTACAGCTCAGAGTAGTCTCTTGTTTTGCTGCCAGAGGAATAAAATTAACTATATAATTGCCATTTGTGAAAGAATATACCTGTCCTACCTGCTGACTGAAAATATTCTTGCTGTGCTTTTGGAAGACTTTACAGTATAAGAGAGCCAAAACTGTTGTAGACTTCCTTTTTGCAAGGCAGAATTTAATGATTTCAAATGTGAACCAAATCATAGCTGTCTTAGATTTAAATCATTACAAACTAGGGAAAAAGCCCAACCAAAAAAAATCAAACCCTGAGAACTTGGAAATTTTGTGAAACTGAAAATTATTTTGCTAATTTTTTAGGTTTTGGCTTTATTTTCTGCTATTTCCCATTAAGTCATGTAATAAAGAAGAAAATTGCAAGTATCTGTGGAAGACTGAAAAACCCTTTACTTTTTGGAAGAAAGGTGGCAAGAACTGAGGCCATTTGATGAATGTCACTTAAGGAAATTATTCTTCAGTGCTAAATTATTTTTTGCCTAATACTTAAAAATATTTTTCTATTAAGAAATGAGGTCTAAACTTGATGGAGTAGTAGTGAATGCTGCATACCAATGGGAATGTTTGAATCTCTAGTAACTTGAGGCAGGCGAAGGTTGATTTGAGGGCAGAGAATGTTTTTTGGTGGTGCTATTAAATACGGTTATTTGAGCTAATAAATTCTGAGTTGAAGTGGATTATTTCTGTCTTGATTATTTATTTCAATTCTTGTATTTCACATTACTGAATCAAATACAGATTTTTTTTGTATTAAGTGGTCAAATGTCTTGGATACTGTAGCTGAGATTAATAACATGACTGCATATGAAGAGTTCAGAGCTGCAAAATAGTTGTGATTTATTATAGGATTCTAGAGCTCTGGCTGGGGCAAATCCAGTCATCTGGCACAGTGGGTGGTGTGGTTGTTGTGGTGTGGCCCCCTCCCCCAATCTCCAGCTTGTGAAATTTAATCATATCATGCTAAATAATCACAGGTTAGAAATTTGCTTGCTTTGATTGGCATACCCTACCTGAAAACTGAATAGAAATAAATACCATCACCTTTCTTTCAAGTAATGTTGATAGAGAGAAGAGAGAGAAGCTTGTCTACTGCTTCTGTCCTGACGTGGAACTTCAAAAGGCTGTGCTGGTTAAAACTGTGCTGTTCTAGCCAGTGTGTTGCTTGAGAAAATTCTCACGTTTGAGCATAATCAATGAGCCAAATCAGGAAAAATAGAAATTATTTCACTTAAAATGTGAACATGAAGAGAAATACCCTTTACTTATTTTGTACAAGTAAACTAGTGGGTTTTGCAAATACTTTTTTCAGGTGTGTGTATAAACAGTACTTGGAAATACATAACTGAGAGAATGTCACCACCTTATGAACAGCCTGAGGAATAGCAGAGTGCAGAGCTGTCACTGTCCAAGGGGTGATGAAGAGCACACTTACCCATACTGGTGGTCTAGTGCATGTAGCTTCTTTTTTTAGCACCTCACTTTTTCTGCCATGTTCACGCTGTATGATGGCGTTTCTGTACCGTGGATCCATTGCTGCAGCTCTTGTGTTACTGCTTTAGCTTTTGGGGTTGAACAGGAGATCATCTGGACGTAGGCTATTCACGTCTTGTCCAGTGTGTGTAAGGCAAAGGTGATGCTGATTGCTGGGTACAGTCCCTCCCATGAACTTCTGAGGGTTGTTGCCGGCCCATTTGTAGAGAGGTAGGCAGTCTAAGGCCTTATTTTAGTCTTATTTCCTTCTGAGGATTCCTGGGTGACTGCTGTGGCCAGAAATGCCCCTGTTCCAAGCTGACTACAAATTGTTCCCTCCTGACTCCTGTGGCTTTGGTTTGTCATACTAAAGGTGAAGGAGAAAGATGTTTAGAAGTAAGATGGATGTGCATGAGCACATCCATAAAAACCTCCTGATGAGTTTGGCAGTGGTTTTGGTGTAGTGTATAGGTTTTGGTTATTTGTGAAATTCTGGCTAGCTTAGGATACAGCACAGAGGAAATGCATTGTCCTTTTCCTGCAGATTGAATATTACCATGTACTGGGCCTGTGCAGTGCTGCACTGACTAAGGGAATAGATAAACTGGAAAGCTGTGAGTAGTTTTGGTCTAAGACACACAAGTGAGAGCATGAGCGCATTCAGACTGTTCTCTAAGTCCTGCCTTTCGATAAATTTTCTACTGAGCTCTGTGCTCTGTATGTTAATTGTGTTGGTGGTGTTAGTTGCTCCTGTTACTTCTGAAGGAATGGGTTTTCTGGAAGATAAGTATTCTCTAACCATGGAAGCAGATTCTCCTTGTGTTTAAACTGTGAAGTACATATATGCTTTGCCACAGTGAAAGCCATCTTGACGTTCGTAATGGTGATGTAATATCCATGTCCTATGCTAAGTGATTGTGTGCATCGTAATTAAGGCAATCATGTAGTGTCTGTTTATTACCTTGTTCTCCAAATTGATAAGGAGGTTTTTCTAGTTTGCTTAGGAGTTGTTTTTCTGAGTGTCTCTTCTTAGAGTAAGTCACATTAAAAGGATTCCTTATCTAAAATCAAGAAGAGTTGATGTTTCCTGCCCATAGACCTGACAAGCATGTTACAACATCCATTACAGGAACCAAAACAACGATTTTAGTTTAGAAGTGGAACTTAGACCTCTTATCTGTGTTTCTGACTGTGCTTCTCAGATAGTATTTAAAATCCCCTTTCGTTATTTCCATGCTGCAGTCTTGTGGAAAATCTTTGTAGATATTTCAGTAGTCAAGTAAGAACTTTTATTTTGCTGTATTTGTACATTTAGTGCTTTTAGTAGTTAGAACTAATAGACCAGCAGGTCCACCTGTCACCGGCAGTCTTTCTTGGTGTGCTTCATCCAGTTCAAAATATTTTTAAATTTCATGGCCTACTTAAGAATTCATTATGACATTTGTCAAAACTAAAAATATCATTGCTTTGAAGGTATCTTTCTATGATGATTCTGTAGAAATACTAGGGAGAGTCCTGCAGCCATCAGAGATGTGTGTACAAACAGAGCCATTCACCTTCCTTCCCGCTTTGATATTCCCTAACAGCCAAATGGACTTGCAAGTTGTGTATATCAAAGTCTTAGCAGGAAGCTGGGGCAGTCCATTCTTGCTTACAACCTTTTGAAGCATCAGTGTGAAATTAAATATGGTGGGGTCAAGGGGCACTTCCTGACTTGATATATTAAGGAAAAACTGGAGGAAGCTTGCAATCTAAGATAAGTGTAATAATTTGCAGCCTGTTTCCATCAGGCACAGTGATTTTAACACAGCACTCCCTTTCCGTCCTCCATGTCCTGTTGGGATGAAAACACCTACCCATTTCTTCTGCCACTGTTTTCCCTGGTTTTCAAGGAGAGAGTAATTTCAAAATGCAGTCTTTTTGAAATGATCTTTCAGGTCCTGACATCAGAAAACACTTGCTTTGAGTTTGCCAGCTGTTGGAAATACACCGTAGCAGTCTGACAGTCTGGAGGGATAGGCTGAGCTGATGGAGGGTGTGAGCTTTGTTCCTGGTACTTCTCAGTGAGGCAGATTATCCCATGCGGAGCTGTGTGTTCTGTAGCAGAGCCAGCTGCAATGTTGTTCAGCATCCCTGCAGGCACAGTACCACAGCTGAAAATCACTGCAGACAAAACTCTTCTGCCTCCTACTGAGGAGGTATTTTATTGCACAAATTTGAAAAACCTAATACCTAATTTCCTGTGGTATTGCCCTACTTCTTGGTTACTTCTAAGTATCCCTTCCTTTAGTCTAGTACGATGTGGTCATTTTAGTATTTTGTTTTTCTAGAAGTTTACATACTAAGTTGCGGAGTTTAGTTATTTGAGTTATTGAATTGATGAGGATTGGTATGTTCCCTTTTAACAGAAGGAAATCCATCTTGACTTCTGTCGTGTGCTCATACACACTGGCCTTATAAATCAAAAGCAATTTGCTTTGGACTTTCAGAATTGGTTGTGTTAGCATTTAGTGTGGGCATCTAAAGTGCTACAGTCTAAAGCGATGAAATTTTTCCCAGACCGTGGTAAATAGAACTTTGGAGATACAGTGGCACTGTTTTCCATCCCTAGCTATACGTTCTGCAAAAAGTGAGGATTGGTGGATATTCTTCCATCCCATTTCTGCAGTTTATCATTAGGAGTTGGTATCTGTCGACAGGAAGAGAGTGGCTGGAATGGTGACGGTTTGAAGATCTCGTTGCCTGTGCCAAGCTTGTGCCAGGGATTTGAATCCAGTGTCTCTGCATCTCTCTGTGCCACTGTTTCTGTGCAGCTGCAGGTCACTTTCATATTTGCCTCTGCTTATTCCAAGTTTTGATTATTGTTCATGGTTATAATGTGGATTTGACATGAGTAGTGTTTTTTTAAGAGTGGTATTCTGGAGAGGATGAGGAACAGTGGGGAGAAATGAAGAGAGAAAACCCATTGCTAGTGGGTATTTTTATTACATCTTTTCACTTTCCATGTAGCCCATTCTTTACAGATGCCAGGTGACTGTGCAGCAGTATGAACGCAATTTCATCTTAAATATGATATATCTTCAGTAACACTGTTAACATTTTTCTCAGGCATTGATTCATTGCTGAATCAGGAGAGAAATAGTTCCTTTTATATGTTGTATCCTTGAGACTTACCTAAATGCTGGCCCTCATTGGCCTTGAGGGTATTGAGATCTTGTGTATAAACATGAATGATTTTGTTTGGTGAAAAGTTCTTTTGTTTTCAAGTGCTTGAAACACTGCGTGCAATTGGTTTATGGACATTGGTGTCAAAGACACGCTCATCTCTTAGAGAGGGTTGTCCAGGTAGGTGATGCATAAAAAAATTGTAAAGGAAAAGACCAATTTAGTTTTTTCCCTGTTTTTGCAAAGTTTATTTTTAACTGAGGCAGCATTTAGATTGTTTTTCACTTACTCGTTTGTCTCTGAGATCTCTAGTTCTTTGTCCTGGTGGACCACAAGTGCCAAGATGGACCTTTGAAGCCTGGAACTAGAAAGCGTCAGGCTCTCTCCGTACCAAAGAAAAAGGAATGAAAAAGGAAGCTAATGAACATGTGCAGTGAGGAGGGATAGGATGTGCAGAAACCTAAGGGAATGCCTTGAGAGAAAAGAACTTATTTTTTTTAGAAATTCAGTCCCGCTACAACATTTAATATGCTTTTTTATATTGTGGTCCAAACTTTTGTTTCTGTTACACACATAATGAAAGGCTTCCCATGAGCTGCTGCTCTGTGGTACCCAGGGATGTTTGTCACTGTTTGTCATACAGGCAGGCTTTACAATGTAAGATAATTTTAAGGTATGTTTCACAGTAATGTCTGGGCAGCTGGGAGAGATTCCCTGAGTAGCTGCTGGACTCAGACTCTAGTCTGAATGCAATGATCTGACTTGTTGTATTAAGTCAGTTCTTTAAAAAATGATGTAAACTAAGTGGAAGGATTCAGCTTTGCATGCAGGAGCACTAGGTTCTTTGGGAAGGGTGCTGGCTTTTCCACAGTCAGTTCTAGCAGGAGGTCTTGTCTCTGCAAATGCGACCCAAAATATTTCAGTCTACTTTGGGAAAGTTGATTCTGGATTAAAAACAATTGCTATTGCCAGTGAGGAGAAAGGTCTTAATGAAACTATAGAGTTTATTTTGTGAAGAAAGGACAAGCAAGATTCAGTGAAACATTACTGTTAATTTTTGTTGTTTTAATCTTCATGTTCAGTTTAACTATATGACATGGTGCGTACAGTGTCCAAAACTGCAGTATTAAATCACTTCATCTGCTTGCAGGAGCTAGATTGCAGTGGGAAATGTTTAAAACCTGTAACTGTGGATAGTCTATGTAACATAGAGATATCTGTGGACAAGAGAAAGTCTGATTGCCCCGTTTTTGCTGTATGGTGGGCTGCTGTATGCTAAGAAGTACCACTGGCCATACTAACTGAGGGAAGGGTTTTCAAAACTTACACCGTTCTGTTATTCATTATGGTGGAAGTAGCTTTGTAACAGTGTGGTTGATGATCCTGTGCTTGAATTTGGAGAGGGAGAAAGGTGGTTTAATCTCTGAGAGCCACAAGGAATTCAGGCATCAAGGGAAGCAAAGGCATTCCCTTAAATCTCCCTGAAAAAGTGGTAGAAGAGCTTGTTTACCTGTAGGAAAGTGAAGTTGTCACCCATACTTGATGACTTTACCATTTGGTAAATATCAAGAAGTCTTATTTAGCAGGAGTGGAAACAGGGAAGTAATTTGATTATCCTCAAAGGTCTGCAGTCTTAATAGGACTGCAGGTTAATACTCTGCTACTGTACAAGTCAGGCTATCTTAAAATAGCAACAGGGAAGGAAATAGTTCTTTTACCTCAAAAACAAAATTGTTTTTTCATGCAGAATGCCAGGGTACATCAGAAATAAGTGCAGCAATAAGCTGTAGCTTTTGTATTTGCTTTGTGTGGTCAGCTCTATAGTGAGATACGTAATTTTGGGGCTTTTTTCCTACAGTTTTTTTTTTTTTTTACTCCTGTGTGCTCAGTATATTTGAACCAGGGATTGATAGCTGAGAATTGTTAGGTGAACTTTGCTTTCAACAACCTCTCGAGCAGATTCGTGGTCTTTACCTGGTGGCATGGGACTGTGGGTGTCCCTCCTGGTGAAACAAGAGCAGTCATTGGGCCGCCATTGTTTTAAATGTGTCCTGTGATCACATCCAAAAACTGTTTTTCTGACAGAGAATATGAATAATGCTTAGAGGGGGACAGTGCTAGAATGAGAGGAGATGAAACTTAAGAAATAACAAAGAAAAAAGTGCCAGAAGAAAATTCTCAGTGAATGCAGTAATGGCAGCCCTTCAGTTTCTAGACAGTAAGCGAGTTTGGGCTGTTACCATCAATAGATCTGAGGGAGAAAGTGTAGCTGTGTGTTTCTCAAAGCGGGATGAATGAAAAAGCTGCTGTTTGGAGAACCTAACTAGCTTCTTTTTTTGTTTCAAGTGCTTGGATCAAAGTGGAGCAGCTGAAGCCTTATCACCCTCACAAAGAGGAAATGATAAAGATTAACAAGGGTAAGCGCTTCCAGCAAGCTGTGGATGCTGTAGAGGAGTTTCTTAGAAAAACCAAAGGCAAGGACCAGGTGAGTGGGTTCTTTTTCACTGTGTGCATCAAAACAGGTCTTGGCATGAATGGTGATTAGATGCCTTGTTATGTGAAAGGAGTTTGTTGCCTCTGGCAAGTTGAGGGGGGTTTTGTTTTCCTTCCTTTGGTTTTTGGGGTTTATTTCCCATCCTCTCTTCTTCCCCATTTAATCTTGTTTGGTGGGGAAAAGTGTTATTAAACTGATGGAGAAGCTGAAGAGGCTAATTGATCTGCTTGTGATGATTTGATAAATCGGTCTTAAGAATTTGGTATCTACTAATCTTGCCGTTAGTATGTCAGAAGTGCACACAGTCCTGGCAAGTCTTCAGGTGGCCTGTTCTGTTACGTGCTTGCTTAAACTGGTGTGTTTTGCAGGAGAACTAACCAGGAACTTCACTCACCAACTCCAAAAGGCTAACAGATATGTGTTTTCAAGTTACTGTGCTGTTGTTTTGCTTGATAGTAATCAGCACAGGATCCTTCACATCCTTGGTTTTGCATGAAAATCATTCCATCTCTTCTCTTCTTTCCTTACCATCTTCTATTCTATAATCTCTCAGGCGTCTTCCCATAACTCCACTGAAGAGAAGAATCGGCGTAATTCCAGTGAAGAAAGAGGCAAGCAATCTGCTGGTGAAGAGAAACGCAAAGCCAGTTTGTCTGAAGGAAAGGTGAAGAAGGGCACGGGGGAAGGAAAAAAGAGGGTCTCTTCTGTCTCGTCAGAGAGAGGATCAAAGTCACCCTTGAAAAGAGCCCAGGATCAGAGCCCCCGAAAGCGGGGGCGTCCACCCAAGGATGAGAAGGTTTGTGTTGTGCATGTCCGCCAGTGCCCCTGGACTTGGCATCTGGACGTGAGGGCTGACTGGCACCTTGACTAACAGGCCAGTGGGAAGAATCAGTTCAGTATCCCTTTTTTTAAGCTTTTCCGTGTTGCTGCTTCTAGACCATTTGGCTGCCTGATACCCTTGGCAAGCATATTCTTGGTTCTTCCTGTGATTTTTACCAGTTAGTTACTGTGAGTGGCTCTGTTCATATCTTTGAGAGGGCTTTGAAAGCTGTATCAGGAGACTCCATCTTTCATCTTGCCATCCCTCGAGTTCAGTTTGTGTGGGATTAGCGAAGAGATATCGGTCTTCATCTGATTCCTGACTTCTCCCATCTCATCTACTTCATATGGTCAGGTGATTAGTAGTCACTCAGCTTCAACCTCAGTACTCACAAAGAGTGAGGTATTCTTAAGGACTAGGGCTTAAAGAAGAAATTCGTATCCTGGGGAATCCCCCAGAAGAATTGTCTTCGTTTGAGCTTCTATGCTTTAGGATGTGTTCCCATCCTCCTTTATAAAGGAGCATTATTATTTTATCTCCACTACTTCCCTGATATTTCTAGATGTTGTGGCAGCACTTTGTCTACCCTCATTTAGAGTTCCATCCTTTTCATTGTGGAACTCACTGTTGTGGTCTAGATCTTCCTATTCCAAATGGATATTTATTTTGCTGGATGATTACAAGGCACACGCTCCATCGGAGACTACACCTGAAGACAACTGGGAGACTTCAGCTGAAATACCATACAGCAGTGTGCTTGCTCACCTGTGCTTCAAGGGGTTCATGTTGTGCTTCACAGTCTTTTCTTTCAGTCAGGATGCAAGTCAAGATGGTGTTCTTTGCTCTCCAGAATTGTGAATGGATTGGCCTTCGCTGGTTGAACAGCAGACTCTCTCTTGATGTAAAATGAAGCTGATGATCTCAGATACTAGCTGTGAAGGCATCATAGAATAGAGGCATAGAATACCCTGATTTGAAAGGGACAAACAAGGATCATCAAGTCCAACTCCTAGGGGTTGAAGGAAATACTGGCTCTTTTTTAGCACCAGTGTCTGTGAAATTAGGCTGCGCAACAGATCCCATCAATTTCTTCTTTTGAGGGAAGTTGGAGGAGGGGAGGAATGGATGCATATTTATGAATTAAAACTAATTGTCTTGACTGATGTCTTGACTGATGCAGGAAAATGCTTCGTTGGCAACATAATTTTCACTTTTCTAAGTGTCTTCCTTGAAGCGTATTGTGTCTCCACATATTTCTGTTAAAATCAGCCACAAGACCTTTTTTTTCACTTGCAAAATGATTCTGTGTCTTTGAGCTAGATTCGTTCCAAAATTGATCAAAACTAGTGGCTGGGAGAATTCTGATTGTGCTGACACCTTGCATGCATAGTTTTACTGTGTTAACTGCTTTAGGACATCGGAGCACTTTGAGTGAGCTAATTGTGGTAGTAGACATTATTTTACTGGCACATGGAAAGCAGACTGGTTTTAAAGTTGTCACAAAGTGGTTGCCAGCTGTGTGATAACTGCCTGGCCACAAACCAGGAAGTTGCGCAGGTTAAGGTAGGAAAGCAAGGCTTATGGCTTCTGGAAAGTGACAATTAAAATAGTTACATGAAAATATAACAATACTGCCTTCATACTGTTTTTCAGCCTATGAAATAATTTTAAAATCTTGTCTTCTTGCCTGGTTCTCATAAATACCTCAAGTTTTTAGCCCTAAAGTAGAAGACATTTATATTGTTGTCCTGAATTAATACGATGCTAGGATTTAGGGTTTTTTGCTCCATCCCTCTCCAAATTCTGGCTTTCCAAGCAACAAGGATGAATAAAATTCAAGAATCCAGTTGTTCAGGTGTGCTCTGTCTAGAAAGGCTCTGTGGCCATACATGATTATTCACATACTCTCATTTTCAAGCCTATATGAATATTTTCAAAGGAGCAACAGAACTTCATAGGTATCAAAGCAGGTTTTATCCACGCTTTACCAGCTGAAGTATGCAGGACTCTCCCTAGACACTACAAGGTTGGAGACTGATGTCTGCACTGTCCTGCTAGCACTTGGACAGTTGCATCGTTCTGGGATACCTCCAGGAGTCTTGCTCTGGCCGTTTTTGCAAACAGTGTTCTTCTCTTGTGCTTCTGTGTGGATACTAAGGTATATTGTGCATTTTCAGGAAGTCATTTTGGAGGGGAGATAATGTGACTCCGTTACTGAACCCTCATTTCGGAGGAAGACAGCACATATTATGCAGAAGTCCTGTGCGTTCTCTTCATGTAGCATAAAGACCTATATGTCTATGACCTACAGCATAAAGACCTATTTTAACCTGTATGTCTTGGGGAAATAAAAGATAAAGTTTAATTTGCTCAACAGTAAAAGCCCCAATATGTTAAGTACTATCATGGTATTACAAACCAGGGCCTGTGGAGCAGATGGGGCAGCCCACATACCAGTTTGTCTCATGGATTCTGCAAACTTGAGCAGATGTGGCTGTCAACCTCATGCTTTGAAGGTTCTCCTCATAACAGGTAGGCTATTTTGTGACAGGGCAGGATTAAAAGAATTCGGACCTCTGCTTATAATGATGTTCTTCACTCATTTGTTAAGCTTTTTGCATCCACCAGAGGAAAATACGGGATCAAGCATGTTCGTTTGTTTCTCTGCTCACTGCATAAGTGCACAAGTGCAGTGATTCCTCTTAGGTATGAAGAATGGACTCTACAGAAGCCATAAATCTGGTTGAATTCCTTCGCTGGCAGTTCATGTTTTCCTCACCTCACCTGTGTTGTTAATACTCTGTGTTTAAATATGAATGCTCATGGAAAGGCCTTTGAAATAGAAGGCGTTTATAGTGCTTTCAGTGTGTGCTCAAATGATCATCGTGCTGTGACCAGCCCCCGAGCCAGGTTTTAAGCTCTCTGATCCTCCTTCTGTCTCCTCAGGACCTCACAATTCCAGAGTCAAGTACAGTGAAGAGAGTGATGACTGGAACAGTGGCTGGATTTAAATGGCCCCCAAGTGTGAGCGAGGTGAGAACCTTTACAACATCTAGGATCTGAGTTTGTGGCAGCAAATCTAGAGCCTTCTGTCTGGCTATAAAACAGTGAGATCTTACCTTCTTGTGTCAGAACATACTGCAGCATAACAAAGCTGAACAATATCCCAGACAGTTCAGAAATATGCTGGGAAGTGAGATTTCTGTCTCTGTGGAACTATTTGCAGATTCACACTTAACTTGCTGTACTAATTTGTTCACTTCTTGTTTCAAAAGCGTTTCTGGGGCTGACTTCCCAAAACTGGAGGTGATGAGGATAGTCTCTCCCTGTCTGAATACTGTCACATGGGGTGGTTTCATTTGATTTCCTTCACAAGCAGCTTTTGAAAACCTTTTGATTTTGTTGAATAAATTAGTGATCAGTAAAGCAGAGTAAGAGCAGTGTGATTCCAGGCTAGTATGTATGATGCTCACTGGGGAGATGAGGTACCTGGGCCTGCAGTCCTTGTTGCTGTTAGGATGGGTTTGCTTGGCATGTGGCAATCAGCAGCCAATTTCCAGAATGCTGTTTTATGGAATTCCTTGGAAGCTGGAAAATAAGTGTTTTCATTTGCGTGGGAGAGGAAGAAGTGGAATATGAATTTTCTTCCTCTCATGTTAGTCTTGCTTGTATACTTCTTTGGTTGTCCTACAGATGTCCAAAAATGAGGAATTTGGTTTGAATGGCTTTGGTTCTGAGAATGAAACACAATGTAAACTACTTAATTGAAACAGGCTGCTTGCGACAGCTGATACATTTTATATTTTCTCCCTTATGCTATTGTTCTCATGCAGCTTAAGAGAGCAAGGGAATTGTGCTGTGGTCGCTCAGTGACTCTCTGGATGTATTTCTGAGGCTGTACTTTCTCTCTTTGTAGCCTGTGAAGGACAGTGATCCACACTTTCATCACTTCCTGCTGAGTCAGACAGAGAAGGTAAGGATTTGGCAGGCAGGATCATGCTGCTGGGTAGCTTGGAATCCTGCCCTTTGCTGGAATTGAATATAAGGAGTATGCATAAAGAGCTCCGGAATTCCGTTCTTTGGGGGCTGGCAATTAGACTAGTTCAAGTACCTGCCAGCCTTAAGATTTAGTGTGATACAGCGTTAAGTACCGTGAATAGTTTTAAGTAACTCAAGATTATCTAGCACTAGTTTTTGACAGATCTGGCATAATAAATTGTGTAGAATGAACATTGATGGACAGGAAAAGCTTTTTTTGTGTTCAAAAATCCTGTTGTTTGATTGTTTTTGATGGTTGTCCTATCAGCTTCTTCATCTGGATAGGCTTGTCAATTCACTGAATGTTGCAGGAAAACTTCCAGGACCAGAAAAGCTCTGTGTAAAATACAGCCAGTTTATTTCCCGAGAGTCAGAAGCCTTGCAGGATTTTATATTCAGCAGTGAACATCAGGAGGAAAAGGAAAGATCAAACTAAACCTAAAAGGATTTATATCTCACTGAGGATCTGGGCAGAGCCAGAAGGATTAAGAGCTGTTAACAGTTTTATTTAGACGAGCTCACAGTAAGCAGCATGGGGAGGAACAGCCTTTGCCTTAGCATTTGTAGAAAGCCACATGCCTTCTCATATTAACCAGAAGGTTTTGATTCCACAGCTGCAAAGACATAGCATAGATGTGAGGCTTCATGGCAGGCTTCAGGGAGCTAAATGTACGGGTAGGGATGGCCTGGGTCCTGGTGCCTGCAGTGGAGCCTGTTTTAGGAACTAGAGAAGGGAGTTTGCAGTGCCTGTGTTAGAAGACAGGTTGAATTGCTGGGGCAGGGTGGGAAAGAACGATCTTAATATCTTGCAGTATGTTTTAGGTTTTATTTTCTCCCGTTGAGGGAAGCTGTAGAATTGTCCTGCTTTGAAGGTGGTGGTGGGTGGGTGAGCTGCCTATTTCTGTGGAACAAGGATATGCTCTGTTTGCTCAGCAGAGTAAATCAGCACTGTCCTTCCTCTGAATGCTTTGTCTTCTCCATACAGCCAGCTGTCTGCTATCAAGCCATCACAAAGAAGCTGAAGGTTTGTGAAGAGGTAAAGCAAATCTTGGTTTTGATGGATTTTTATTGTTATGAGGCCTTGCAGTTCTTCCAGAGCTGTGCATGATATTACAATTAATATTATTTTTCCCCTCCTCTCTTCTCTCTCCCCCCACCCCACTCCCTCAGGAGACAGGATCCACCTCCATCCAGGCAGCAGACAGCACAGCAGTCAATGGCAGCATCACACCTACAGACAAAAAGTAAGATCTCCAACACACTTCAGCTGTTTCCCTTTCTCTTCTTCCCAGCTCACACATGCAGCCACTCTCCAGCCTGTCTCTGAGAATGAATAAACCTAACATTTCTCTTCAGCTGCACATTCCTTCTGTCCTTGTGTGAAACTGTTCTAGGGGGCAAGGTGGGAGGGAGACAGCTAAAAACAAAGGGGGCTCTACAATACAAAATTCAGAGTAAGTTCTGCCTTGGATACATCTGGAATTCAGGGTGTTTCTGCAGCTGCCCTTTTCAGTAGATCCCACTGCAGGATGTTAGCAGCAGTATTCTTGAGTGTCGCACGAGGTAGGAAGATAAAAGGGGATCTGTCTCCAGTAGCTGCCTGGCAGTTGACTGAGGTTGTTTAATTGCTCTCCTGAGTGTGCAGAAGACAAGAGGAAGGGGGCAGGGGTGTTCTCCCATCCCAAGAACTTTGCTGAGTAGCTATATGAGCTTTCTGGTTTCTCCTAACACCCCCGTTCTCCTTTCTAGATTGAGAGAAGCTTAACTTGAGCTTCCTGTTTTATTCTGTAGCTTCTGCTCTGTTCAAATTGAGTTCAGGCCACTCTTGCTGTTTGCTATTGGGGCAGTTCTCACGGGATGTCAGTTCTCACCTGTACTGCAGGGGAACAGAAATAACAGTGAAGCTGTTCACGTAGAACAGTCTCTCAGGAAAGTGCGTCTCAGAGGTGGGTTGGGAAGGAAGGAATATCTCTGCTGGTTTAAAGACCTGAAAATAGGTAGACCTCATTTGGGCCATGTAAGGACCCTGTAGTGATTTGCTCTGTCCTGTCTAAATTAGTTTGCTTGGAGAAAAGGCAGCATGGCTAGCTGGGAGAGCTTGTGAAAGCCACAGTGCAGCTTTAGTGTGGCTAATTCTGCAGAATTAACTGCGGAATTGTCAGGTACATTTTGTTGTGAAGTTAACCTTGCATGTAACTGAATGCTTCAGAATCTCTCTGAAAACTGGGTTTTGTGGGAAGCTGCATGATGGATGAAAGGGTTCTTGCAGCAGTAGCTGCAAAGGAATTCCTGTTGCAGGTGATTGTAGGGACTTGTTGGCATATTGTCTTTTTTTTGAATGGAGGGAGCAAAACTCCAGCTTGCAGGAGGAGGGGAAAGCTGTTTTCTGGGACTGATGGTGACCTATACTGGCCTAACACTTCCTTTCTTCCTGTGTCTGAAATGGCAGCTGTAGAGCAGGGACTAGGTCTTTGGTCTGGCATTATGCTTAGCCCAGTAGTCCTTGCTGGGTTTTATTAAAATAAAGATGGTAATGTATATAGTTATACAAGTTATACAAGCAAGCATTGTATGTGTGACTTAGTTTTAAAATTGGAATATTAATTAAGGAAGCACCTGCTCATTTCTAAATGTTCCCTTTAGCTTCAGCAAGGCAATGACTGGCAACAGAAAGCACACAAACAGCAATTTTAGTAAACAAAAAACCACACACAAACAAACCACCCCAAACACACAAAAAGAACCCAGACCATCCAAACCTTTAATATTTAGGTCATCTTTTGAAGTAGGCTAAAGACTTTTTTCAGAAAATTGTTAGGGATGCTTGGTAAGCAAAATAAATTCCAGCTTGCTTTTAAAGCTCAGTATTTGCCCACTGTAGCTGTGGCTGCAGTGGAGCGTGTTTGTTTGGGTATTTTTCTGTTGGTTTCTGATGCTCCAGTTTGCTCTTCATCATTTCCAGCACCATGAGAAACTGACACTGATTGCTTTCTCTTGCACTAATGTTTGTCTGTACCCTCAGGATAGGATTTCTGGGCCTTGGTCTGATGGGAAGTGGCATTGTCTCCAACTTGCTGAAGATGGGTCACACTGTCACTGTCTGGAACCGGACTGCCGAGAAGGTAGGCATGGCTTAAACCTTTCCTAAACATTCAGTTACCCCCTCTATCTCATGGAATCATTTGTCAGCAGTGCCTGGGAGAGAATGCCAAAGAAACACAAAAGATGTGCTTGCCATTTCGTTCTGTCCCATTTCCTAGGTGCTTGTTGGTGGGCAACATGTGATTAGGTGCAGCTGTGGTCTGTTCTGGTGTGGTCACTCTTTACGTCACCAGTCCCGCCCCACTGCCTTTTTGTGTGAGAGGAGAGAGTTGTCAGAAAAATTACACCCTTGTGTAATATATATGCATTGAGGAATGGGATGTAACATGCTTCTGAAAATAATTCTGATGTGAATAGCCATGTCAGTGTGTCGTGCATCTGGCCAGAAAGGCCAGGTGCAGGGAGTTATCCCAGGAGATTGAGGTGTGGTAAGATGTGCTGCTCAGCTGCAGATTAGTCCACATCTATTGTGCTAGTCGTGTTGTGATAACAAGGGTTCTGTCAAAGACCTGCTGTGTCATGAGACCAGGAGGGAGAAAGGGCTTTATTAGGGGTATTCAAAGTGAAAATTGAGCTTATATTGCATTGCACTTGTATACTACATAGTGTTATTCTTTGTAGTGGAGGCGGAAAAGTAGGTAGCTGGGGGAGATGTGGTACTTGTAAGATGCTGTGGAATAATCAAAGCAGGGAGGGCGCTGTGGTTACTGTGTTAAAAGGGGATTAAAAGATTTATTTTTTTAAGAGCAAAACATGGCTGGTATGAGGGAATAGGGTAAGAAGGAGCTAAGATTTTGAAGCAGCAGCCCACTGAAACACATCAGTCTCAGCTGTGCATATCCCTGTTTACTATCCAGTAACACATTTTGTGATGTCCTTTTACCAATTTCTTCCCTAAATCTCCCTTTTTTCCCTAGTAATTTCTTGTCGAACCCACAACATTCTTATCATTTCACCTAAGAGTTTTGTTTCTTTGTGTCTTTCTTTCAAAGTTTTTCATTTGTTCTTCAAAAAAGCTGCAAAAGAGCCCTGTGTATATGTGTGTATTTGTAGACAAAGCAACAGAAGATGAAGTTGCTGTGTAATTAACATAACTGGCTCCTTTGGAGTTTTGTCTAGCCAGTGGAGTTTTGCTGCAGTGGAGTTTTTACAGCAAAATGCAAAGAATCCATTTGCTCTGTATTTATTTTGTCTTACCTTTGGACTTGTGCCTTTTGCAGTGTGATTTGTTCATCCAGGAGGGTGCACGTCTGGGAAGAACCCCTGCTGAAGTAGTCTCCACCTGTGACATCACCTTTGCCTGTGTATCAGATCCAAAAGCAGCCAAGGATGTAAGGATTAGCTCTTATTGTACCTCTGCTGGTTAGACTACGAGATGGCAGTCACTGAATGCCAGTTCTGATTCCGGCTAACCACAGTAGCCTGGGTCATTGTACAGGCTGAGCAGTGCAGCTGTGTAAAAATAAATGTCCCAACAAAAAAGATGCATTTTAAAAACTAAGTCTTTGAGGGCAGGTTCTGATAACCCTCTGGAGGTCTGCCACTGCAGTGCCAGGCTCAGCTGGACTCCTGCAGAATTGGGGTTTCTCTGCAGACACCCTATTGCTTTACCGCTCTTCTGTTGTCCACAGCTGGTGCTTGGTCCAAGTGGAGTGTTGCAGGGGATTCGCCCAGGGAAGTGTTACGTGGATATGTCTACCGTGGATGCAGATACAGTCACAGAGCTGGCCCAGGTAATCACTGAACTGAGCCTCTTAACAGCTGTGATTCAGCAGCAGTTCTGCAGTTTGTGTTGCTTCCAGGTGCTTTATTACATGTTGGTAATAAAACTGCTCTAGAGATCTTTGGGCTTCTTTTGGGAGAGTCTCAAGTTCCAGGCAAACAAGACAAAATAGCATGTCAAATCTTGACCAGCAAACAGTGTTGGATGAGATGTTCCTGGGTGATACCAGCAAAGCCTGTAGATTTGGCAGAGCTGTTACCTGGTACCAGTGCAAACAGACAGCCAAATTTTGATCCCCTAAGAAATACTGGTAGACAGGTTGGTATTCTGTAGCAAACCGGAGGGTAAAACCCTGTCTGGATTAATGACTGATAAAATGCATAATCAGCCTAGTTTGAATGCTCTGGTTGGGGAAAAGGAATGTCTTCACATTTCAGTCTATAAAATATTATTATAGGATTTCCATAGAAGTGTTCTGATTACTTCTGCTGTGGTAGCTATGATTTCTTTTTGGCATCTTGATTGTTCCGCACTGCCCTAAGGCAGCGTGTGTGGTTGCACGATGAAGGGGAGCTGGTTTTGGTGAAGTTTTAAGCAGACATGTTGGTGATGCACTAGTGTGTAACATCAATTCGGAGAATGCAGATCACCCATATTAGTGAACCTCTGGCTGAAGAGATCTGTAAAAGGCCTTTCCTCTCTGGGAAAGAGGGGAAAATAAAATGATCAATCTTCTGGGATTCCCATGCCACATACACACCTTCAGCATTGATCCCTTGGCCAGTGTAGGGTGCCATGACTAAAGCATGTCAGTGCAGCTGCTTAAACCATACACAGTAGTGATAGGTGTAGGAGGGTCTTACTGTAGTGTGAGGTCAACTTTTGGTCTTAAGCACCCTTTGCAGGATACAGTGTGATACATCACCTTAGTGCTTTCCTCTCCTGTTTAAATGTTGGACCTATTTGTTCTGCTTTAAAATTCTGTCCTCAGGGGCAGGAATGCCCTAAATGATGTTCCTGCTGTTGTTCCTGCACAGCTAACTAGAGATGCTCTTCTCCCAGGTGATAGTGTCCCGAGGTGGTCGCTTTCTGGAAGCACCAGTCTCAGGAAACCAGCAACTCTCTAATGATGGAATGCTTGTGATCCTGGCAGCTGGCGACAGGGGTTTATATGAGGACTGCAGCAGCTGTTTCCAAGCCATGGGGAAGACCTCTTTTTTCCTAGGTAATTGAAAGATGGAGGGCCTGACAGCAGTTTCTTAGTGCAAGGACTGGGAATTTCAGCAAGGAGTGTGAGATGTGTATGTCATCTTTTTCTTTTCTCTCTGGGCAGTGTGGGAAATTGGCCCGCTCCTCTGGAACTTGGCCAGTTTCAGAGCCTGCAGGCTAAGGTTTCTTTTTTGAATGCTGTGTCATTTTGGAGGATCTGTGATGCTTTTGGTTTTAAATCATATTTTCTTATGATTTCTCCATTCCTTTGAGTGCTTGGAAAATGGGAATACTTTCTGAAGTCTTTCAGGGGAAGGGAGAGCTGCCAAGTGCTTTATGCCAGGAGTCTAGCAGTGTTACTGCTGTGTGGGCTGGGGAAGCAGGGCTGCTGTTTCTCTTCTGGAGGAACCCCAATGGTGTGTCTCGCTCCCAGGTGAAGTAGGCAATGCTGCCAAGATGATGCTGATCGTGAACATGGTCCAAGGCAGCTTCATGGCAACAATAGCAGAAGGACTGACTTTGGCTCAAGTGACTGGCCAGTCCCAGCAGACCCTTCTGGATATCCTCAATCAGGGACAACTTGCCAGCATCTTCCTGGACCAGAAGTGCCAAAGTAAAGTTCTCTTGCATTGTTTTCTTACAGGGCATTTTTTTACAATGTAGCAGCTTTTCAGATAGTGGCAAAAGGTAGAAAATAACACTTCCATCTTCATCAGCCTGGGATTATGGTTATTTTAAGAATTCTGGAAATGAAGAGCTGAGTTCCCATTCCTTCCCCTTCATAGCTAGGACTTCTGATAATCTGAATTAGGACTGCTAAGGGTTTAAGTTAAGATTTCTTTGGGGCAGTAAAACGGAGGGCAAGCTGCTTAGAAATCTGAGCTCACTTTGTCAGTGGGCGGTAGAGACATCATCTTCTGTGGCCAGATGAAGATAGAGAGCAGAGAAACAGGAGAGCTAAAAGTAGTGATCAGCAATGGAAAGGGAGATGGTTGTTGAATTGCAGCCCCTTGCAGCATGGGCTTGGCTTACTTTTGTCATGCTTATTTTTCGCATGGGTTCCTCTCAACAGATATCTTGCAAGGAAACTTTAAACCTGATTTCTACCTGAAATACATACAGAAGGATCTTAGATTAGCTATTGCACTGGGCGATTCTGTCAACCACCCAACTCCCATGGCAGCTGCTGCCAATGAGGTAAGAGTTGTTCAGTGTTCAGATGTGTTCTTCAACATTTATTCAACAGAACTGTTTGTCAACCAGAGACACAGATCTAAGAATTGCATCATCTCTAAGACAAGGGAACAATGACAAATATATTTTGACTAGGGTGGCATTGGATTTGTTTTGATTGTAGAAATCCTTAGAATGTTATATCAGGAAACACAGAAAGACCTAGCATTTTCTGATCTGCACTTGGATTATTTGACATACTGTGCCGTTTTCTGGTTGCAGTGGTCAGCAAAGAAGTTTTTCTGCTGGGAAAAGGCTTCACACAAGAGCAGGCTCTGATCCTTTTCTGATTTCTCTTTAGGTCTATAAACGAGCAAAAGCATTGGACCAATCTGACAACGACATGTCTGCAGTGTACAGGGCCTACATCCATTAGGCTGCACCCTTCTTACTGTTCATATGATGATTATTGATTAATATTATTATTATGATACTGGGTTTTAACTCTGGACCAGTCCATCTGTCTTTCCATTTCCTTTTATACACAGACTTTGAGACCTGCCACGGAGGCAGCTGCTGCTGTGAGCCTTCCACTGTGGCAGGAGGGGGGAGGAGGGGGCTCGGATTGTTGCAGTCAAATTAGAAAAATCCATGCCATGCACTGACAGTCATGAGGCGGAACAGCGGCAATTGTTCAGAAGCTCTGAGGCAACTCTGCCAGAAACCTGCTGCTTGGCTGCTTTAATTTTCCTCTTTGTTTGCTAGTCCAAGATGCTGTTTCTAACAATCCCTTTTCTCCTTTGCTGTGAAATAATGCACATGTTGGACTCTCTGCATTAAGGGGACAGGGTGACATACATCCCATCTACCTGTGAACATCACTCAAGTCCTTGGTCCCAAGTAAGATGAGGAGCATTCCTGCTGATTAGCCACTGTTAGAGAACAAAGCACCTCCCATGGAGGAGAAGAGCAGTTCCAGAGGGTAAAGGGAGTTGCGTGCAACACTGTCTTGATTCTGTTTCTTTTTAAACTTCCACTTCCCCAGCACCTTGATGGAGGAATTCCTGTACTGTTAAAGACAACACATTGCATCCACGTCTTCCCCTGTACAGACAACTATAGCTTGTAGGGAACACAACCTGTACTGAAACCAGGAGAATGCCAATATCAATGAGGCTCCTGAAAGGTTTATCACAGCCCATCCAAAACATGATTGGAAAGTAACACGTTTGCATAGAAAACTGCAAGAGAAATATAGAGGCTATAAAACTGGGCTAGAGATTTTACTTGTTCCTGGCCTTAGCTTATGTTGCGTTACTACTTGGGGTTTTTTTTAACCCTTGTAGTCAATAATTACAAAGGTGTCTTGGATTATAGCAGTGTCACAAGCAGAGTGGTGAGTCTGAAAAGGGAGAGAAGAATGATCCAAGAGATTGAAATTTCTGAGCTACTTTCCACACTCTCTGGCCTTTGCATGGTTGTCACATCTCTCAGCCAGTTTGCCCATCTATAAAGGTGGGTGATGGTTACCTACCTCACAGGGATACTTTTGTGTACTGACTAGTGATCTTTATACATGTCAGATTTTCCATACATGTTCTTAGTGTTACTACTTTGGGTACAAGCTAGCACAGCATGAGCCTTCTCCCTGTATCTGTGACACTGCTTGTGGCCAGATACCAACTTCTAGAAAGACCAGTAACTGAAATTGGGGAGGCTAAGACCACTGCTGAGCTTTAGTCTAGAGATGGGCAACATGAACTGCAGGTGCCAAGGCTAGAGGTGAGGGATGCTCTCAGTGTAGATAGCAGAGCAGCCCAGAGTTCAAAGGATGCCTGTTGCTACAAGTGCAAAGAGTGTGGCTTGGTTTTTGGTTTGTTTGGAGTTTTTTTCCCAATTCTCAGTATTAGCCTTTTGGGAGTGTTCTTGCATTTTGAATTTGAGTGTTAGAAAAATGCCAGTGAGAAACTTTGGCCAAAATCACTTCTCAGTGGTGCAGTCTCCTTCTTCCCTTGGGCTGGGGTTCTGAAAGGAAAGAAGATTCAAACTGGGCCGTGTTCCTGACATCTGCCCCTGCCACCTTATTATTTTTCTAGAAACTTGATGGCTGTGTAAGGAAATTTCCCCTGGGTTAGGATTTCTTACCAGTTCTGCTTTGTGTAGCATGTGCGTATGGTTCAGGGGCACCTTGTTAAGCAACAGAGTGTCAGATACTCATCTTGAATCACAACATCTAATGCCTCATGCTGTAAATGTTACTTTGAGTATTTCACCTCCTGTGATGACTGTTCCTTGTGGGCTAATGCTGTATTCTGCATTACTTACGTCCTGTGGTGAACACCTGGCAGCAGAGCTGTTAGACCTCAGCGCCTCTTGGCCACTGTGTGTGGGCGATGGTAGTTCTACACCCGTGTTCCTTTGGCAATGCCACTGCCATTCTGCATGCAGGTATTCCCAGTAAAGGCACATAAAATTGCCAGGATAGCTAGCCATTGACCTGCTTTTGCACACTGTTCTTCTCCACCCAGAACTCCACTGTTAACATCTGAAGTCCTTTGTTAAACATGCCACAGTAAAAAAAATCTCTCATATGAATTATGCATTGAGGGCATCTGAGGGAAGTTGTGGGTTTGAGGGCAGGAGATGAGACTACAAGAAAAAAGTTTTTGGGAGGAAGAAGGAGGTATTGTCCCATGTGCAGTTGAGACTGAACTGTGCTAAGCTGGTTCAGTGGCATTCCCCACCTGTCCCTGCCCTCTTGGGCCAGAGTGAACGGGAATGGGTGTGAGCAAAGGTAACGGAGGATCTTTGTTAGTTTGTGGTGCCTCTGGATACAAAGAGAATACCAAAGGAGCTCTCAAGTCCTGTGACAGATACTTCATAGTGAATTCAAAGAACCATTCCCTAGGCAGCTCAATGCTGCAGGGTTTGTTTCTAGAAATTGTAGAAATTACTGATTCTAGAAATCTAGAAATTACTGTAGTTCCCAGAATGGAGATGGTTATTTCTGTGGGAGTGGCAGATGTGGACTAGTTCAACACTGTAATTTATCCTGGGAAGGTCTGACTGTAGCTTTCAGCCAATGTAGGTGGCTGTAGAGTGGCTGCAGTGCTGCCTGGACAGCTGTACAGTCACAGGTGTGCCCAGGAGGAGCAGGAGAGGAGACCAAGAGCTCTGATGTGGCTGTGAAGAGGAGGGATGGAAATGGGGGAATCTGGACTGTTCCAGATGCCGGTTGAGATTGCTGTCAGTCTCACTCAGATTCTTGTATTTATGTCTGTAGCCTCTGAACATGGATTTCAATCTGTTCCTAGGCCTGAGATTTGGGGGAGGGAAATGGGGGAAGCAGTGGATTGAGAGATGCTCTAATAAAACTGGGTAGTCAATGTTGTCCTAATATTGTTGACAATTCTGTAAAGTTTCTTTTTATGAGGATTTGTTTTAGCAATTTGCTTTTTTTTGACTCCCTCCTTTTTAAAAAGAAAATGTGACACTTGTGAAAAGCTTGTAAGAAAAGCAGTTTCCTTTTTCCTCGATGATAGATCCTGTAGTTCATTAAGGTTGTGAATTTTTATTTTCCTGCCTTGTTTTTAATTAACATTTGTCATTCATAATAGGATGTGTGAAAATGTTTAAATGGCAACGATTTTTTTTTTTGTGCAATTAACAAAGCTACTGGCAAAAAGAATAAAACCTTTCTTGGTAACACAATGTTCTTGTGGCATTTTCTAAAGCCTGTCAGAGGACAGCTCTGTCTTGGGGCATTAAGGAAGTATGTGTTCCTCAGAACATTAGAAGCTCAGAGCTGCTGAAAACCAAGTAATCCTGAGAGCACTCCAGTCATTGCCGAAGGCTGGAACTGTCAGGGAGGCATTACAGCGGATGAGTGTGGATAAATTCCAGGCTCTGTGTGCAGAGGGCTGCGTGCATCTGGGATCAGAGGAGGATGCTTGGTTTTAATGTTCTGGTGTTGATGACAGCTTGTGTTAAGTTTTGGGCTGAGGTATCCATCCTTCTCACATTTGGGTTTTTCTGAGCACTGTTACGAGCAGCCTGATCCCGTGGAAGATTCCTGTCCATCGCAGGAGGGTGGAATGAGATGAGCATTAAGGTTGCTCTCAACCGCAGCCATCCTATTATTCTGTGAACACTAACTCGCTACTGAGTTGGGTATTCTAAGACATGATCCTTACCTGAAATGTTTACAAGCTCTGGAATACTGTTTGTGGATAATCAGCTGGACAGCAGTAGCTGTTCCTGCCCTGAGGCACGGGGATGAAATGAAGTGTGGATGAGAGTGGGTTTCAGGTGCAGTGAGTTACAGGTGCCCGAGGAAGCATTTCTTTTGAGCACTGTCATTAAAAGCAACAGCTAGAAAGTCGAGATCGGTGCTTGCAGCAGGAACTGGTGCTGTTGGAAGATCTCCCTGCCCTGGGCATGAAGGATCACTTGTGTCCCCCACCCCCCAGGGGCCGGTGTGGTGAAGGTGCTATGCCCGCACGTCTCGCTCGCAGTATAGCCGCTGTGAAAGGGAACTCACCGAGTTCTGTGCAAAGACCTCACTGCCAGGATAAACGCCTTTATTTTGAGAAGTGATGAGACTTCCACGTCTTCACCCACTTCCGAGTATTGTTACACGCAGCTCGGTT
>VZRQ01003001.1:2773-17810 GCA_013397975.1 Machaerirhynchus nigripectus | reverse complement strand
GCTGGGCCCCAGCCGTGCCGGGCCGGGACGGGGCAGGGCCGGGCCCCAGCCGTGCCGGGCCGGGACAGGGCAGGGCCGGGCCCCAGCCGTGCCGGGCCGAGCAGGCAGGCCCGCTTACCCGTCCAAGGGCTGGAAGCAAGAGAGAGCTTCCTGGGCTTGTTCATCTTTAAAATGTGCTATTTACAGAGGCATGTCTAGTTTCTTAAGTGGCTTAACAGAGCTGTCAATATTCCAGTTACCCAATTGATCAGTTCTGTCAGGTCTGGAGGAAGTTAAAACAGCCCCTTGCAACAAACATCACTTCCGTGGCTGGTGGAATTTTTTTTTCTTAACTAAAACTCCAAACTGTTCTAACCCTTGACACTCTTGCCTAAGGTGATGATACATTGGTGGGGCGTTGTGTTCATCATGGTGAACAGGAACCATCTAGCAGAGAAACCACAAGCCTAAAGTTCTTGAGTTGACCATGCCTTTCCTGTTTTTCCTATGGGCAACCTGCTCAGAACTCTCCCCATGGAAAATTTCTCTTTTCTTACAGGATGACAAGTGGCAATCTTTTCTTTGTCCCATGCTCACTTCTGTTCCCACTTCTTTGATGATCTGCATGGGGTTTCATGGTTTAACAGGAACATTAGCTGTGCTTTGAGGGTCTGCTTTATACAGGCTTCTCTGTGGCAGCAACTGATGGAGGCTCAAGGCAGTGAGTCATCACATCCAAACTTGCCTGAAGTTACTGAATTTGCCCCAGTGAGTGGGAGTCCCCAGCCTGTGTCCGCCCCCAACCCCTTTTCAGCTTAACTTGGTTTGATTTTAGACTGCTATTGCTTGGGGCAATGCTGCGGGTGGGGGGTGGGGGATGCTCATTTTAGTTTTTAGCTTTGTTTCTCACCACCTAATTAGCAAAAAATTTGTCTGCAAGTTGATTCAGTTTTGCCTTTGCCAGGAGTTGGTAATGGATCTCCCTAGCTTTACCTTGGCCTGTGATCTTATTTCCTCCCCTGACCCATTGAGGAAGGGGCAGTGAGGGAGGCTGGGTGGGTGTCTGGCAGCCAGGTGAGTCCATCCCAACAGCTTAAAAAGATGCCCCAGTTTTTGAAGCATCAGGATTTTGACTTTGCTCTGAAATTCACAGTCAATTCTAGGTTTTTTGGTACGGTGATTTGTGTGAATGTTGCTTTCTTAAAGACAGGGCAAGAATGAGGACAGTTCATTGGACTGGAGTGGAGATGTGGAGAATGAGGAGTTTCAACAAATCAGGAAGAAATCTTTTGTTCTTCTCCTTTATTTAAACAGCATGGAAACAGCAGTACACTTAGAACTTAAATAATTTTCTTATGTGTCTGAGAGATCTCCTTCTGGTGTTTGATGTCTAATGATTCCACTGCTATCTTCCCACAACATAGGAAGAAGAATTTAAATGGCTTTTACAAGAAGAGGTCCATGCTGTTTTGAGACAGCTGCAGGATATTTTGAAGGTGAGGTTAATTTTGTCTGGTTTTTGTGTTGTGGCTTTGTTTGACCTTCTGTGTAAAGGAAGGTGATAGGTTTCCCCTGGAGGAAAAAATTCTTGGTAGAGGCTGCACAGAAAGGTCGTCCATGCAGGTCCAGTTCTGCCCCTAGTGCTTGCTTGCCCTCTGCTCTTAAGGTAAAGCTGATTTTCCCAAGATTGCTCTGTTCTTGACCCCCTGCTAAGAGCTGCTTTGAAATGGCACATGGTGGCAGCCAGACCTATCTGCCAGGCCTTTGCCTGAGATACGAATATTTTCTGGAGCAGAGAATCTGGATCTGCCTGTAACTCTGACATGTGGTGGTGGAAGCAAGCAATGTGGCCTTTAGCTGACAGCTGCTACTTGTGCAGTAATTACTAGCATGCACTCTCCTTGTTCAAAATCATCCTTTCCTCAACATGCCCACTCCTGATGTGTTCAGCTGAAGCAGATGGGCAGCACTTTTCTCCCCTTTCTCCAGCCTGAGCATGTGCTGCAGGGTTGTTGACTCTTTCCAAGCAGCCAGTGGAGAACTGGCCAGAGGGGCACTTGTGTGCGCCAAGAATGCACCGTGTGTCTGCTGGGTCAGTGTTCAACAGGCCCAGCCCCTTAACACTCGGAGGTTTTGGGAAGTTATGGAGTGATGGAAGAGCAGGGCCAAAAATGTGGAGGTGAGGGGCAAGTGGCAGAGGAGGTAAGAGTGCCATAGTGCTGGCTCAGAAACCCTGGACTGGAGTCAGTAGCAGGTGACAATAGACTGCAATACCTGTGTATATAGTACCCATTTTGAAGAATTTATTATCATTCTAAGGGTGAAGTGTGTAAAGAGCAGTCACCAGCCAGGATAACCAGGTGGAGGGCTGGTTTTCACTCCAGACTTCTTTCATGTGTAAGGACCAGCTGTGATAAGGGGCAGCACCATGGTGCCTGAGGTTGTGCAGAGCTGAGCTGTCGGGTGCTGCTCCTTCTGTGGGCAGCTGGCACTGCCCAGCTCCAGGGTGTGGGATTTCCAAATGCCTTTAGCCATGGGTTGCATGCACTGAGCCTTCTCCTGGGCTGCACCGGTCCTGCAGTAGGCTGAAATCCAAGTGCTCTGCTTGGTGGACTTCAGGAGGGTGGCAGAGGTGACTGCTACATATTCAGCCACTTGCTGGTGTCCACATTATCTTTGTTCCTGGCTCATGGTGTGCTGGGCCCAGGCAGATGCTCCAGCACTCACTGTGTCCTCTCTTGGGCAGGAGGCCTCCCACCGCTTTGCCCTGCCCACCAGTGGCTCAGGAGGAGCTGTCAAGCAGGAGAACTTTGTACTAAGCACGTCAGGGTAAGTGGTGGTGGGCAGCGGGTCACTTCCCTTCCAGCAAAGGGTGCAGGTCCTGGAGGATCTGTGGTGAAGGGCTTTGCAGAAGCCCTGGCATAGTGGGTTTTCTTTAATAGGAGATTTTGCCTTAAGGAAAACAAACTAACTCTCATGGGAGGTGAAGGTAACAGTCTGTAGCTGTGTTCCAGGGCTGCCTGAGCCAGCCTTGTGCCATTTCCTGCTGACACCTGTAATGTAGTCACTGATTCCTGACCACATGCTCATGTGTTACCTCAGTGCTGTGGGGGGTTTGCCAAGGGGCGTTTTTCTGATTGTGACACAGGGAGTTGCAGTTACAATTAGTTGCAGTTACAATTAGTTGCAGTTACCTGAATTCTGCTCTTAGCTCAGTTTCTGACCCTGACTGTGGAGAAATCTTAACCTTTGTCCTAATCTCCCTAAAATAACAATAGTAAATCTCCTTCACACAAAGCAAACTGAGGCTTTTGCAGAAGATGCTACAGACGTGCAGTTCTTCTGAAATTGATATCCATTTTTTGATCCTCAGTGTTTCCCTTGGACTCAAGAGCTGCTGTGGTGGAGATCACAAGCTTGTCACAAAGCAGTTCACCCTAGTCCTTAGGAATGTCACAGCACTGCAAGGAATCATGCAGTAATTCTGTACTAAGTTTGAATGTTGTCTTCTTCAGATCTTAGTTAAACTTAATTTAGTTTTCATTTGTTGTTGTTGTAAGGTGGATATTGCAGTGTTGATCTAAATAATCTCTAATCTAGTAAAATGTAAGGTATGGCCCAACCAGGTGCTTCAGTCTTCTCCTCATTGTAGATGTGAGTCATCTTGCAGGACCTTTCAAAGGGATTGGGGTGTGGGTTTTTTATTTATTTAAGGTTGTGGGGTTTTACTTATTTAGGGTCTTTTTTCTTGGAATGGGCTGTGGTTTGTAGCTTTCAACTCCTGTGGGAATCACCTAACACTCCAGTGTCAGTAATTAATTTATTGTCTTGTGCTTGTGCCTGCTAGAGCTGTTTGTAACAGCAACCAAATTGTTGACAGGAGATAAATGGAATAAAAATGGGATCAAAAATGAAGGTAATGTTATAGGGAGAGCAGTTAGGGTGAGGTGGCCCATAAAGAATATGACAGGAGTTGACCACAGGCCAAGAACTGGGGACTTGAAAGTGTGTGTAGCATTCAGCTACTGGGCAGGAGTAGTGTTCAGACCCTGGGCAGAAGGAACCATGCTGGCTACACAGGATGAGGAGGGGAGGTGTCAGGTTGGCAGTTGACAGGTGCCTCTTGTGACATATGTTGCCCAGACGTTTCCTCTCATTTCAGCACAGACCAGGTGAAAGGTGTGATGACGCTGCAGGGAGATGCACTGTGTCAAGCTGTGAGTACTTGCCACACTTCTTGCTTTGTACAAGGGGTGGGTGTCATCCTTATCACCGGGAGGGAGGGAGGGAGATCACCCTGGTTATATGTTACCTATGATCAGTGTTCTTTGTCAGTCCTCCCTGACTGGCCTAGATGTTTCAGCAACCATTGAAATTTGTCAAGATCCAGCATCTGACACCCCCTCCTACCACCACCACATGGTGGTGAGTGCTGGAGTCAACTTTGATGGGGATTCCTTGCCTTTACCACCTTTGTTGTGTAATAACAGGTTTTCTTGGGGCCCTTCTGGGCTGAGGTCATGTGTCCTGCCTGGATCCCGCTTCACTCAATGCCTTTCAACCTAGTCTTTGTATTAACACCATCCTGTGGGGGCACGGAGGTTCTGGCTGTGCCAGGACTGCAGAAGGCAGTTTGCCAGAATGGAAGGCAACTGCCAGCCCCCATCTTCTGCATATAGGCATTTCTTGCTCTCATGTGTTTGTTTCTTTCTTCAAGGATGTTAATCTGAAAATGCCCAGAAACAATCAGCTCCTGCATTTTGCATTCCGGGAAGACAAGCAGTGGAAATTGCAGCAGGTACCTGTTGGCTCTAGATGCCTACCCGTCCGTAGCCTCAGTGCTCTCTGAGCAGTAACTTTAGTCTTTCAGAGAGACTGTTATGTCTATTCCACATGAGCTACAGTGGTAAAAGCTAAGGGAGGAAGCAAGTGCACTTAAATCAGTTAAATTCAGTTGGGGTGCCTGGGTGGGCTCATTCCAGACACACCAACTGATCTGAAGGCTGTCTGCATAGCAATCATGCTCCTTTAAAGGAGTGCCTGAGGTGCCTGTGCAGGACTTTCCCATGTCACTCCAGGCTAGCAGGGCAAAGAGCAGCTTCAGGGGCTTTGAGTAGCTTGCTCTCGTTCTCTTGCAGATGCATTTGTTTACACTGACAACAAATTATTGTGCTCCAGTAGCATGTCTGAGTTCCCTCAGGTAAGGAGTTAAAAGAATGCAGCTATCCAGAACCAGAATCTCTTTCCCATCATTTTGCTGGGAGATACCTGATTTCAGGACCTGACCTAGTGTCTGAAGACATGGTTTGCCTCAATACTTTGTCACAGCTGAGTAGGTTGGAGGAAGGTGTATTCAATGTGCTTCCCTGTGCCGTAGCTCAGGTTTTTCTAGGTGATGACTGCATTTGGCATTGAGTGCAGTTCCCAGCGCCTGCTTTAGCAGTGAAAGTTCTACCTAGTAACTTTGTAGAAATCTAGAAAATTGTGTACTTGGATGCTAATGCCAAACTTGACTGAGTTTGTTTATGCCTTGCAACAAAGCAAGGAGGTTTTTGTGACAACACTCAGCAGTGCCTCTGGTTTTGTGGCTGTTTGTACTGCTGCCTGGTTGATAGACTTCTACCAGCTTTTATGGAAAACACCTTCCTTTATTTACTTGCATTATGTGTTCTAACATTGTTCAGATATGGAGTGTGAGTGCCTGAAGGACTGAGTGCAGAACCATTTAAAGTGGTTATATAGTGGTCTTTGGTCTGTCTGAATTAAAAATTAGCATCTCAAAGGATCATAATTGTCTTCGCTTAATGAGTGATGTCAGCTGGAGTTTTGTTTCTCTGTACAAAGTGAAGTCATGGGTAAGAAGTTGTAGCATAGGCACGTTTTTGAGGAACACAAGTGCAGGCGCATAAATTTTGAGGAAGTTGATTAGAAAACAGAGCAAAATCAAGGGGGAATATGAATGAAGCAAATCATGACAGCAGGGTTGGCCTTGCTTGGTTGGGTAATGCTGCCAGGAACAGTTTAACTTGCTCAGAAGCCTCTGGGAGATGTAAAGGCTGGAGTTGATGATGTTTGGAGATGCCCAAGTACCTGCAAAGTCTCTCTGCAATCTGACAGTGGACTTACATTCTCACTCCTCTCTGTAGCTTCCAGTGCAAGAGCTTTCTAAAAGCAGGATTGTTCTGTGTTTCCTGAGCTCTGCATTAGAAGGAACCAGAGCCAGACCTATGCCAGGGAGGATTCTACAAGCATGTAGAGCTGGGAGCTGCAATTGCTGGAGGGCATTGTAGATATATCAAACTACAAATATGTCAAGCTGCGTTGCCCGTCTTCCAGCAGACACTTCTCATACAAGCTTCTCTGCTTAACTCTTCCATTTGCACCCTCTGATTTACTCCTCGGGCTTATTTTTCAATGTTCGTGCTGCTGCCTGAAATTGAACACAAGTCAGTTTCTCCCCGGGCCATTGTCTTCCTCTGGTTTGTCCTTGCTCCCGTGAAAGCACGGATACACCTATCAACCTTGCTTTGAGAACTGTGTTCCTCTTGCTTGAGAGGCACTCGAGCCACCTGAGTCCTGAGTCTGGTCCGGTCCCACACAGTGGCACAGCTTCTTGGTAACTCTTCTGGAGATGACTCTCAATCCCAACAATTTTACTTTAAAAGGACTCTGGCATACTGCCAGAGACACTGTATTAGAAATCAGTGCTTGCTGCTCATTGATGTCGTTGGTTTTAGCTCTAATGGGATGAAATCATTGTTCGTAGTGCTAGAGCTGACTGCTGTATGTCATTAGCAGTGAGAATTCTTACCAAGCAGTCATGGTCAGAGCCCTCCCAGGATGAGAGTCACTTCATGAAGAGCCTGATGTCACTTCAGGACAGCAACAATATTTGTACCGACAATCCAGGCTGTAGCTGTCACACTGTTCTGCATCTCCAGTCTGTGAGTGGAGAACCCAGTAATGCTTCTGGGCAGCAGTGGTAGGTTTGTGTTAGAGAGTATCTGACATTTAGACATGGTGTTCATATTTGAGAAGACACCATTTTTAAAGTCAGTGAGATAATTGGGGAAACCTTTACTTTCCAGCATGTGTTATTACGGAGTGTTTCTTTCATAGGGCTGCATTTGTACCTTTGCAGATCCAGGATGCTAGAAACCATGTGAACCAAGCCATTTACCTGCTTATGAACAGAGATGTGAATTACCAGTTCAAAACTGGCTTGGAAGTGCTCAAGGTGAGGAGGAAGCCCCTGCTGCTTGGGTAGAAACATGCATTTTTTTCCCCTCCATTTGTTGTTTTAAACACAGTTAATGCACATTACTGTCTGAATCTCTTAGTTAAAATGGACTTCACAGCTGTACTCGTATGTACCCGTGTCAAGAAGTGTCCATGTGACCTCATATTTTATATGAATTTGTACCAGTTTAGCATTTGTAACAGGGCTGTAACATCTTGGTGAACAATAATCTGAGCAGTCAGTGCCCTGTTACACACCAGTGATAATCTGGGAGGATCTTCCTTGATCTTCTGTGGATGATGTTGTTACATAATTTACGCTCTTTGTTTATCAGTGCTGCTGGCGAGAGCAGCAGTGAGGCAGCCATCAGCAGACAGAAGGTGACAGTACTTGTGATGTTCTGAAAATCTGAAAGATACTCCTCTCTTGCCAGTAGTATTTGCTGGAGTCTAATACACAGTAGCTGCTTCTGCATGGCAGTGAAGCCCAACCGTCTGCTTGGAAATGCTCTCTGAAGGCACCAGAATTTCAGCTTGCTCATTAGAATCCATCACAACATCAAACATGAGAAAACGAAACCTTTTTAGTTTGCGTATGGGCAAGGGCTGCTCATAGGAAGAAGCTAGGTAATATATCTATTTCCTTTTACTTTCAGGTGGAAGGAGGGGGAGATATTAGTCATAATACAAAGTGCCTTCATCTTAGCAGTCATGAGCTCTGTAACACACATATGTTGCTTCCCCCTTTTTTTCTTGAAGAGGAAGTCTGCCTGAATAGAGCCTTTGAACCGTGGTTTCTGGCAGGATTGGCCTCACAATGCACTGGTTCTTTTTTTGTACTGCCTCGCTCATAGCTGGTTATGAACAGGGGGAGCCCATTCAGCAGTTGTACCTCTGATGTGGGAGTGGCGAGACCGAGAACGCAGCTTGTCTTCTTTCCTTAACGCCTGTTCTTCTGAAGAGCCGATGATGAGTTTATTGGTGCTTCTGTGGTATCAGTAACTGATCTTGTGTTGCCTTGGTATTCTTGTCATGAATAGCTGTTCTCTCATCAGTCGCTGGTATTGAACACCCCTGACCTGTCTCATAAGTCTCTGATGGTGGTAACAGTTAAACTGCATTTATGTGGGAGCCACCCCTTCCCAATAAGTTCCTGAATTCTTGGAAGGGTGAGGGGTGGTGGTGGTGGTTGTTTTAACGCTTGCAGAAGGCTGTAGGATTCGGCAGCACACTGTCCAGGGCTGTCCAGGAATCACACTCAGCAGTGGTTCTGTACATTATCTTGTAGCTTATGGATGCTGTGATGTTGCAGCTCTCCAGAGCCCGAAATCGGCTGACCACTCCTGCCACTCTGACACTACCAGAAATTGCCTCCAGTGGTCTCACAGTAAGTATGTGGTGGTCTAGATCTCTATACAGGTCCGGCAGCCTGAACAGTTTGGATACCAGGCTGCATCCTGGTGGAAGTGGGTTTCTGAAGTGTCTCCTGAGGCAGAACTGAAGCAAGGGCAAATCCTGAGTGGTTTTGGCTGCTCTGTGTCTTCCTGTGGGAATGCAAATGATTTGGGCATGAGAACTCTGGTTCTCAGAGAGTAAGTTCTGTTCTCTGCCCAAGTGTCTTGTCCAGGGATGATTTGCCCTTGTGAATACTGCTCCATCTTCTGTTGTCACTGTCATGCACATACGATTTGATCAAGGACAGCAGGAGCAACAACCATTGCCTGCAGCTGCTCAGTCTTTGTTTCTCTCCTAATGTTTTTTTGCCATGGGGTTAATTGTAGTGTGGCTTGGGAAAAGGGAATGATTTCCCAGCACTAGAAATTATGATCTTTTCACTGACAAAGAAACTAATTTTCTTGCCAGAAAATGTTCACCCCTACGCTGCCTCCAGACATCCTTGTGAATTTCTATATTAACCTGAACAAGCTGTGCCTCACTGTCTACCAGCTCCACGTGCTGCAGCCCAGCACAACCAAGGTGATGCCTGCTATCTCCTGAGCCTTGTTCAGTGTCCTCTCCTTGCATCCCACTGTGAGGAGGAGATTGCACTGCCATCTGGTGCAATGTTACGTTCATAAGATAATGCCGAAATGAGTTCAGCTGGTGCTAAGTGTCTCTGTTTATGTCTGCTGCACACAGAGCACTGGCTCTAAGTCTAGTTTGGGGCATGGCTGCTTAGCCCAGAAGAACATACCAGTGCTCTGGAGTAAGCCATTTTTTACCAGATATTTTAAATACAGTTTGATAATACTGCGTAATTTTGGAAGGGCATAATTATATTAATCCAGTTCACATCAAAGTAGCATCCCGGGTTTCCTGAATGGAGTTTTGATAAATACTTTTCTGCTTCATCTGTTGCATGGGTCAACTTGATGTCCTGCAAAAACAGCATTAAATTCTTAAGCTTTATGAAGTGCAGTCCTTCCATAAGGAAGATTTTCCTCAAAATCTGTGTTTTTTTCTTCTGGATCTTCTCATCTTATTTCTGTAGTGATAAAATTTGTAGCTACATTGAACTTAGCTGATGTGTAGAAATTCTCTCATGAAGGAGCAGGAAGGGTTCTAACAAAAGGGATTCCATATTGATGGAATGTCCAGGCAAATAGAGTGAGGCTGTTTCTTGATACCAGGCTACTGAAAGTGTAAACCTAAAATGTCTTTCTTCTAAGTGGTTTGTTTGCCGCATCAAAATCCTAATGACCTTTTCCTTCTCTAGAACTTCAAGCCTGCTGGAGGGTCTGTTTTGCACAACCCTGGGGCCATGTTGTAAGTATAGTCACTACAAGGGTAGTGCACCTGGGTAACAGGTGTTGGTGTGTCTTGATGGTGAAATTCAAACAGCTGCGTGCAGTTTTCATTGTAGCATCTCTGAAGTAGAGAAGCTGGCTGAGTCACTTGCTGTGCTTCTGAATGCTGTTGTGTCTCTTTAATTACTTGGTCCTAAGGCCAAAAGATGTGAATTTCCAGGATTCAGCCCATCTATACATTGTTTATCTCGAATTTATCTAGAGATGAGAGTTTACAACCAAAATAAGTGTTTGGTTATTGGCACTGCCATCTGCATTCCCTGCCTCTGTGCCTGTCTGGAATGAGGTGAAGTTCCTACCTTCATCCTTTAGCTTAACTCTAAATCTGGTCAGAGGTGGTCTGAGTGTTTGCATTCTGTAACTTTGCCAGCTGCTGATTTAAATGTGATAGAAATCATCATAATATCTCCCGTGGGAATGTAGGACAGTTGAGTTGTGTTCTGTGCGAAGCTGTGCTCTTTTCCCCCCCTCCAGTGAGTTTGGCAGCCAGCGATATGAAGTCAGCCATGTCCATAAAGTGGAATGTGTTGTCCCGTGGTTAAATGATGCCCTTGTCTTCTTCACAGTTTCACTGCAGCTTTGCCAGCAACTGAAGGACAAGGTAATAGCCTTGGAAAAGGGGCTTTGTTTTTAACTGTGGATTTTGAGAGGACCTCAGATCTGATGTGATGTTATTCTGTTCAACTTGCTGAAAACAAGGGATGAGTCAGTGTTCTGGAGCCAGGGAGCTGGCTGGCACTGCCTAGCAGACAGCCATAGGATAAGTGTAGTGGTGTGGCAGGTGTCTGCTGAGCTGGTGACTAGATGGAAATGAGCAAGTAGACACTCTGTATTCTCAGTCATGAGGTGGATGAGAGCAAACACAGAGTACTGGAGAGGAGCAACCTAGATTCCAGTAGATCAGTGCTCAGTTCCGGCTCTGCAACTGGCCCGGCTGCCACAATGAGCAAGTAACTTCATGCCCCTTGAGTGACAGCAGCAGCAGCAGCAAACCTGCCCTTCAGTAGTGCTGTGCTGAAGTGTATAATGCTGTGAAGCTCAGTCCTCCCTCACACATTTTGTGCTCTTTTTCTTTGTGGTCCAAGGGGTGTAGGAACTAACCTGCTTTTCTTCTTGCTTTCCAGATCTCCGTTTTCTCCAGTTACTGGAACTACAGGCCATATTAATTCTGTGTGGAATGGTCTAAGCCTTTACAGTACTTCCAGTGTCTATCTCTTTGTTCTCTCATGCCATCTGAGTCCAGGTCAGCCTGAGGAGTGCTGGGGTTCACTGCCAGATACCCTCCACAGGGCAGGGTCAGTGTATCCAGAGACACAGCTTTAGAAGCCTTGTCTGGAATTGCTGCATAAGCAGGGCACCAAGTAGTGCTGGGTGGTTGACAGGAGCTTCCACCTCTTGTGCATTGTGTGGTGCACACTCCCCAAGCCCCTGGTAGTTACACAGGCCTGTTAAAAAGGATGGGTGCTCTGGACCACCCTCACTAACTACATCTGTGCATTGTGCTGTAACTAACTCCTGGACTGTGAAGTGTGTGGGAAGGGGGGAAAACAGACTAACTTAACACACCTCCGAATAGGTAGGGCATGTTGCTCCTTGTAGTGAAATATGTTTCTGTTATCTGGTCCAGCTGTGCTTATGACTAACCCTGAGTGACTCCTTCCCCTGCCCGTTCTGTCCATCCCCATGTTACTGATTCTCCTTTGCGGATGCTCTTACTCACTGCTGTTTGAATTCTTTCCCCCCCATCCAGCATCAATGTGATAATTTTTTTTCCTAAGCCCTAGTTGGGCCCATTGGTCTTTTCCAGGTTTAGTATCTTGTTTTCACTGCCAGCCTTTGGAGTTGCCTTGGTGTACCTTGTGCAGTCTTTCACCTTGTCATTAAATGCAAAGTGAGTACCACATTGCTACTATGATTTGCTGCCTATGGATGCTACGTGTAACTCATCCCTTTAGCCACTGATAACTGTGAAATAAAGACCCTCAGACCTGCAATGCTCATGTGGGCTGTGAAGGAATGAGTATCTAAGATTCTGTGCTCTCTCACAAGTGAGTGGCTGTTCTTGGTTATGCATGCTGGTTTGTCTTTTGCTTTACTGGGGGAGGACAGTAGTGGTTTCTGGGGGCACAGCTGGGCAGCTCTTCAAAGGCTGGGCCTGTTTGCAAAGCCTCAGCCCAATGCTGTCTGATACTTGAATACTACCTGAAGTAGTTTTCCAAACATGCCTTGACAGTCATGTTTGGAAGAGGCTGTAGGCACTCAAACTGGGTTAGGTTAGCTCATGGAGAGAACATCTCTGGCAGAGTGGGAAGTCTCCAGGTCCCTGTTTAGGATCTTCTCAGGAAGCTGCCACCTACCTGCATTGTTCTGTTGCCCTTGGAAGTCTTTTGCAACTTTCTCATACCTTTTTGTGAACAGGTGTGGGTAAATGCTCCCGAGTTTCACTTGGTTCTGAATAACCTCAAGGAGCAGTGAAAGGGACAGCTGCTCTGACAGGAAGGATGATGGAGAGCATGGGTAGCTGGGTTCCTGGGCAGACCCCCTTCTATGTCCAAAGAAGATCCACTTATTGTCAAAAATCACCCCTTCTGTACACCCTTAATCTCAACCAAACACAACCGAAACCAAACTGAAGCCTAACAGAACTTAACAGCAGAAGGGCACCCATTGGCTGGCACCGCTGCAGCGCTGCTGGCCGTGTGTCCTCTCACCCAATCAGCTTGCCGTTCCTGTGCTGTCCCCGTGTTCCTCCAGCCAATCCCAGTCTCCCTTCCAGCTGTCGCTCAGCTGACTCCTCCCTCACAGCTGCCTCTCCTCCCTCAGCCACCTTCCAGCCGCCCAGCCCACAGCGCTGCCTTTCCCACAGGGCCTTCTGGTGAGCACAAGCCTCAGCCGCTTTAACAAATCTAAACCCATATTCCACATCCCCCCTTCTTTTTGTTTAAGCAACGAAAACCTGAAGCAACTCCTAAAACATTAATAACAGTGACAACAACTTTTCAAAAACTGTAACATACACCTATAACATAGCAACACATGGGATCAGGATGGTGTGACAAAAGGTCGCACGCACCGTCATGGAACCCACTCCACATGGTGGCCTGTGGTGACGCAGGCATAACCCCTTCCCCATGTTAGTAAGTCCAGGGGTCCTTTCCATTGTCCGGTTAGTAAGTCCTTCACCATTACTGGAGGTCTTAGACGAGCCTTTGTGTCAAAGGAACTCTGTCTCTCGCATGCGGTCTGTCTGATTTCATCCCAGTTTAAAAAACTGAGGACATATAGGGCTTAAGCTCTGTCGTGAGGTCACCCCAACTCCCCCTTCTTTTGTTTTTCAAGCATTGTGTTAATGTCCTATGGGCACACTCGACAATAGTTTGCCCTGTGGGAGAGTGGGGAATGCCTGTATTGTGTGACACACCCCATTGCTGCAAGAAGTTATGAACTTGCTCTGAGGTGCGGGCAGGTCTAGTCTCCGTTTTGATGGTGTCGGGAAGGCCCAGAGGGGCAAGACAGGGAAGTCAATGCCACATAGCATCACGGGCCTTTTCTCTGGCGTGGGCAGTTGCCATCAAGATGGGAAGGGTGCATTCAATGTACCTTCAAATAAGTCCTTCAAATTACATTCTGACAAAATAAATCAGATTTAAGCGAATCATCTTCAAGGGTAACCTTAGCTGGGTGATGTAATCAGCAATTAAAATTCCAAAGTTGTTAATATACCTCCAGTAATTGTTTCCTACATTATATCCAAGTACTTCCCTTCATAACTGAATTTATGCTAAATGCTTAAGCCAGCCAGTAAGTCCCCATCCTCCAAATATGTCTCCAAGCCTGTCGTTATCACTTACCACTCTCCATTTGGTGACGCCATCGCAGAGGGCTCGTACGTTAGCATGAATAGACAAAGAGCGATCGGACAGCTTCGTGCAGCATAAGCCTTCAGAACTGTCAAAGCCCTGCCCGTGTGCCTAAAGCAAAAAATCATTTGCAGCTCTATTCCGCAGCGTAGGGTGTCTCACGCTATCAACATCCGTTAATGAGTCTGTTAAAGCAGAGCTAGTAGCATTAGTTTGTTTTGCAAGCCAGCAGCCAAGGTTATTCAAGGTTTTCAGTGCACGTGCCGTTCCAATAGATGCCAAACGTGCCTTTCTGTTACACTGCCTTTTTTGTGTTAGGCTGCGCCGCCTGCCACGGTCTGCAGCCCAGCAGTGTTACTGCATCCACTTCTGACATGAGTTCAGCAGTGCTCTCACTTCTGCTTTCTAGCTGTATCTCCACAAACTTTAACCTTAACCTTACATTTATTTCTCTGTATTTCTCTCTTTTTCCTCTCTATTTGTCTCTTTCCTCTGTAAATTTAGGAATAGGGTTAGGGTGGTGGGTTAGGGGGTCAGGTTAGGGTTAGGATGAGATGTTAGGGTGTGGGGTTAGGGTTAGAGTTTGGGTTAGGGTGTCGGATTAGGGTTAGGGTGTTGGATTAGGGTTAGAGGTAGGGTGTCGGGTTAGGGTTGGGGTTAGGCTTTAGGATTAGGGTTAAGGTACGGGTTAGGGTTAGGGTACGGGTTAGGGCACCCAGGAATAGGGTTAGGGTTAGGGTTTAGGGTAAGGGTTAGGGTTAGGGTCCCCTTCGGCCTCATCCATTTTGGCGGCTGCAAGGCCGCGGGGATGGGTTAGGGTTAGGGTTAGGGTTATGGTTAGGACGAGGATGGAGGGGGCGGAGCCTACCAGGGGAGGGGCTTGTGGGACAGCAGATATTGGGTGTCCCTTTCGGCAGGGGCTTTAGGGAGGCACATGAGGGACAGGTAGGAGCGGTGCAGGGAATACCAATAGAGCGGGGAGATAGGAGGTGGGGGGCAAAAGACGGAGACCCCCGAAAACCTCTCAGATTGTCCCTTTGCCCTCCCTGAACCGGCCTAATTCACCCCTAACATGGCTTCCAAGTGCCCCAAATCCTGTCCGTGGGTGGGGGATTGGGTGGGGGCATGAGGACACACGCGTGTCCCAGCAGC
>VZRQ01002998.1:0-48685 GCA_013397975.1 Machaerirhynchus nigripectus | reverse complement strand
AATTGGTTGGATGGTCACGTCCAAAGGGCATCAGTAACTAGCAGCGTCCCTCAGGGGCCTGTACTGGGACCAGTGTTACTTAATATCTTCATTAATGACAGAGATGAGGGGATCGAGTGCACCCACAGCAGGTTTGCAGATGACACCGAGCTGAGTGGTGCAGGTGACACACCTGAAGCACAGGATGCCATCCAGAGGGACATGGACAAGCTGGGGCAGTGGGCCCAAGGGAATCTCATGAGGTTTAACAAGGGCAAGTGCAAGGTGCTGCACCTGGGTCAGGGCAACCCCTGGTATCAACACAGGCTGGGGATGAACAGAGGGAGAGCAGCCCTGCTGAGAAGGACTTGAGGGTGCTGCTGGAGGAGAGGCTGGACATGACCCAGCCATGTGCACCCACAGCCCAGAGAGCCAAACGTGTCCTGGGCTGCATCCAAAGCAGCGTGGGCAGCAGGGCCAGGGAGGGCAATACTGCCCCTTGACTCCACTCTGGAGAGACCTCACCTGCAGTGCTCTATCCAGCTCTGGGGTCCCCAGCACAAGAGGGACAGGGACCTGTTGGAATAAGTCTGGAGGCGGGCCACCAAGTTGATCAGAGGGGTGGAGCACCTTTCTGTGAGGAAAAGATGACAGAATTGGGATTGTTCAGCCTGGAAAAAGGAAGGTTTTGGAGTGACGTAAATGCAGCTTTCCAGTACCTGAAAGGAACTTAGAGGAACTTCCTGAAAGGAGATAGTCTTGTCTTGGGACAAGACTATTTACAAGGGCATGTAGTGACAAGGCAAGGGGGAATGGGTTTAAATTGAAAGAGAGTGGGTTTAGATTAGATGTCAGGAAGAAATTCCTTACTATGAAGTAGTGGAACAGGATGCCCAGAGAAGTCATGGATGTTGCATCCCTGGTGGTGTTCAAGGCCAAGCTGGATGAGACTCTGAGCAATCTGATCTAGTTGATGGTGTCCCTGCCCACAGCCAGGGACCATTACATGATCTTGAAGGTCTCCTTCCTGTGCAAACCATTCTATGATTTTATTCTTCTGTGATACCAACATCCAGAAACTGAGAGAACTATAAAAACTGAATACATGATAAAGCATTTTTTTAGATTCAAAAAGGCAATCTAAAATAATTTTAGCGCTTTTTTGTAAATAAAACAGATTTTAGAAGTCATGTATAACAAATAAATCTGGAACATTATTTATGTTCTGAAAAGCCTTAAGAAGCTTAGGACCCTAAATTTTAATCTCATGGACTGCTTCTCAGATAAGTGGTATTATTTCTAGTGTTCAATTTCCCTTTAAGATGTTAATTTCTTTATTTTTTGCCTCATTGATCAGCGTATTGCTTCATAACTTCATAAATTCATAGAATTTCCCAAATCCTTTATAACAGCCACAATCAGTTAAGGGTGATCTTTAAAAAACCCCCAAAACCTGGTGTTTAAATATGTTTTCCTCAGTACATGTGTAACAGACATGCATTCAAGAATAAAAATCCTAAATCATCATCAGACTTTAGTTATTACTTAAATCAGAATTTCCTCTAATGTCTTAAATTCACAGCGTGGTTTGAGTTAGCAAGAACCTTTACAGGTCATCTAGTTCCCCTGCCACGAGCAGGGACATCTTTCACTAGATCAGGTTGCTTGAAATCCCATCCAGCTTGTAGTACTTCTAAAATCTTTGCTCTCAATCAGTTTGTCGCATGATGATCCCCCAGTCTGTGCTGATGTTGGAGACTGCCCCAACCTGGTGTAGGACCTGGGACTTGGCCTTGTTGAGCTTCATTAAATTTTCAGAAATCCACTCCTGCATCCTGTCAATTTCATACTATTGATTTAAGCTTTGATTTTGGGAGTTTAATATATTCTCTGAATGACTTTTGTGGAGGTAAGGGCATTAATCATTGGTTATGGTCCTGAGCTATTCTGGCAATAGTTCATCTGCTTATACTATAGCTACTTAGCTGCCTAACTCATGGAAATTTAGAGCAGCTAGTCCTGCAGTGCCTCTCTGGGAGGAAAACTGGTGCAGGTTTTACAAAACTGAACTTAGTCTCATGGATGAGATCAATTTTGGCCTTGAAGTAATGCCCAAATATAACTGCTCAAACCCAAAGCTTAAGTAGAAAACATGCAGAGATAAAAATGTATTCAGAACAGCACAAATAACTTTTTTGACCAACTTTTCTAGCCTATCAGAACTGTGTAAACCATGTGGGAGGAGCTGGAAACTCCCTAAGGAGAGCTTAGGAAGCTGGAGCTGTTTTGGTCTCCATAAGTCCTCATTCCCAGTTTATTTTTTTTACTACACACTTTATGTTTTCCACATGTGCTATTAAGAAGACTGACAAGTCTATTCAGCCTTGATCAAGCCATTGGCCTTTGTATGTCAATATCATGCTACTTTGTTCTGTTATATATATGATATGTATATGTAAATATATAAATATATATATTTGGGTTTTTTAAGTGCAAAATCATCTATCATATACAGCCTTATTCTCTTTCCTGGGTCTGAGTGGTCAGCAGGTACCCACTCCTGACTGGTTGGACTGCATGTGACCTTCAGCATGTATGCAGAACGCTCAGAGGCATGTCTTCAGCTCAACAACAAGAAGCCCGAGGCCCTCTGTCACTGCAACATTCCTTCCACTCTCTGTTACTGTAAAATTAAGACCTTCTGGCGTGGAGCTCAGCATCTGTGTGAGCACCCAAAATTTGAAATGCAGTAAGCCAACAGATTCCGTATTTTCAGTAACAAGAGGTATTTCTAGGTGTCAATTAAAGCCACTGATTAGAAGTATTTAAGATTGCCTGTGTATGGGGAATCACAGCCAATTATGACCCAGAAAAACGTTTTCACAGTGTTCCCCAAATTACATGGGCTTAATCTGGGCTGTTGTGAGAGAGGTGACCCATAAAAGAATAGCTATCAGCAGCTGACATCTGGAGAACCTGTTATGAAGCTTTCAGGTTGAATTTAACAATAATGTGAGCAGGGCTACACGGCAAGGTAAAAGGTAATGGCAAAGCAAAGTAACTTTCGCTGTAGGAAAATAAGTCTAATAAACCTAAGTGGGAGCCCTGTGGTAAGGGAAAGTGATTTTATTAAACAGCATCTTTAAGTGTGTTGATTTTACAGATTCACTCTCACACACTCACACGCTCACAAGCATCAAGACACATGTTCAACAGCTTGGGCAGGGTCACCAGAGCGTGCCACGCAAGAGAAAGAGACAGTTGCTGTCAAGTACTTACATTTTGGCAACAGTGAACTAATCTTCATGTTACTGATTACCAAAGACTAAAAAAACTTGTCCAAAGGCAAGTAGTCCATTTTACTGCTAGGAACAATATAATGGAAGCAGTTTCTTGGGAAGAATATTCTTTGTTACGCATGCAGACCTTTCTTTTAACCCTTTGTTCTACAATTTCTTCCAGTGTTTACGCATTTAATTCATAGCAATCTCATGTCTACTAAAGCAGTCTCATGTCTACTAAAAATCTCTACCAATCACTGTGCAAAAATATTGATTTATATGCTGCTCCCAAATGAGGTTCAAGAGATGCACATTTTCTGCCAGAGGCAGTATCTGGTGCCTTCTCCAAATTGATCCTGCATGTCTTGTCAGTGAGAAACCATGGATATAATCGGTGCTTATGGCATCCTAAAATGGATTTACCTGAAGTGCAAGAGTCCTTTCAGCTACAGCTATTCCCATTGCCCTTGTGAATGACAAGCAGACAGGATGCCCAGAGGACCTGGTTTGCATAAGGATCAATGTTGTGACTTATGGTATGAGGATAAATGGGCTCTGTGGGCAACTGAGCTCAGCCTGAGCACAACCTTCTTGTAAAAGCTCTACATATAGCTCATGCTGTGCCTTGCCAGGGCCCTGGGGAATTCACAGCTCCTTTGGAAGTTGGGTGTTTTTTTTCTTAAAGCTGTGCTCTAGGAGCAGTCTTTCTGTTTCATATCCTCACCTGTAAAAAGTGATACTTACTCCACCTCGGACAGACTGCATGTAAAGATACTGCAAATGGAGACAGGGTACCTCTACTGTAAGTTAGATGTTTAAATGGCCAGATCAGTCATTCCCTGGCAGAGCCTATTTCTTTCCACTGAGTATAAAGGGATTCTAGCATGACTAGCTCCAGCTTAGACATCTATCTTTCTGACATTTGACTTAGGCAAGAGGCTCCTGGGCCAAGGGTGCTAAAAAATCATGGTAATGAGTCACAGCAAATAACTGTGGAAACTTCATCTGAGTTCCACCAAAGGGCACATTTTGACCCAGATAATTTCTTTCAGATTTGTGCTGCAGCTTCTGGTCTTTTTGGTCAGAATACTGCATCAGAGTACAGAAGTGGGCATTGAACAAATGAAGGAATTAAGAACACATTCAGTTCCAAGTTCATTAAAGTCTCTGAACTGTGAAAAGAAATAATAATCTTTGCTTTTTTTCCATTTTTTCCTCATTTCTATATCTCTCTTCTATATTGTTTCTTAACAATAAATAAATGTTTATACTTATTTACAAGAAATTCTATATCCTTTTGAAAAGTAAACCCAAGAAACTAATAATAATAGCATTATTCAGAGCAAAACAGTGGTTTGAAAAGTTGCTGAGAAAAAAATAGAAGTAAAGGTTATTTGCAGAAAAGCTTTGAAAAATATTTGCTTACTGATTGTGTAAGGTGTAACTTATTTTGGAAATACTGTTTGTTGTGACTTGGTAGTTGAGGTGAAAATTGAAGGCTGAGTGAGCTCAACATGTTCTTCATTCGGACTTTTCTTGCTCTTTAATGCTTATTGCTCTGTACTACAAGAATGAGGAAGCAGTTGTGGAAATAAAATGGGTCACAGAAGTTTTTTAACTGGGGGCAAGGGAACGTAATGTCTCACATGCAGTGAGAGGCACCAGGCTGTGGGTGGCGAGGAAGCAACCTCTTGGAGTTTTCTTTTCTTGTGCAGAAGCGGGAGGCACATTAAACTTGTGCAAAGAATAAAGGATTTCCTAATGTCCTAAGGTGAAAAGAAAGAATCTGGGGCACAAAGACAAAATCCAAGATAAAATTTCCTTCAGACAATGCAAAGTTTAATTGAAGGTAATGTCCTGTTAAATCCAATCTTTTGAAAGGCTCAATTTAAGGCTCACTTTCATGATTTAATATAGAAATTATTTTTAAGTAAAGAACTGCCTATTTTTGTCACATACATAAAATTATCTGAGATGTTTACTGAGGCTGGGAAAAAAAAAGCTATTTAAACCACACGACAATGTTGTCACAAGAAGAAATTGATGTAAACTAGATAGAAATCAATTTTAGCTAAAAATGAGATAGCTTCTATCAATCAAAATAGTTAAATTCTAAGTTAGACTTCTGGGAGAGCAGAAAAAAAAATCTTATGCAGTTAAAGACAATACTTTTTAAAAAGGATTATATGATGTCATTGCCTATGGTAGAGATTAGATTAATAACCCAAGAGACCCTTTACCTGTCTTGCTGTCTGATGTTCTTAAATACAATAGCGCATGCATGCTCAATTTGTGGAGCTGTTCTTTTTCAGTGAGTGGTACAATGAAATGTCTGTATTTTCTGGGTTTTTTTTTCTATTACCAAGGAAAAGCTGAAGGACTTGCTTTGGGGAGCCAAATGAAACAACAACAAGGAGAAAGTCTGGTGTGCTGATATGATGACATATGTGTGTGGTTTCACACAGTAATGTGTAGCTCTAGGTGGTGGAAGGCTCCAGGTTGTCATGTTAGGTGTGATGGTATTGATTAAAGATAACAAGTGGAAAAATGTATTTCTGCTTTCATATGCTCAGGATGCTGGCTTCCTGCTGCTATAAAACAACTGAAAGATTTGGCTAGTTGTTGTAGACCTGACATATTAGACAGGAGAGAAGTTTTCCACTGCTAATTGATGGATTCTACCTCTGGACTCCACTCCGTCTCTTTAAGCCATCTATCACTGTAAGTCACAGACATGACTTCTTACATCACTTTAAATGCCAGCCTTGTAATCATTTCCCTTATTCCCCTGACAAATCTGATCTGCCAGTTGTAGATTTCCATTTGGTCTCCTGCAAGGCTGTGAACCATGCTGGGGGGCTCATGGCTGGGGGCTGTGAAGCATTGGCAGGCAAAGGTTCCTTCATGGCACACCTGATGTCAGACCCTACTGATGACATCCCAAGAGATGGCATAAATTCCTGTGAAAAATTCAACTGGGCTGAGATAAGAAAGCCAATCAAAATAACTCCGTTTTAGAAATATCTCCTCCCATCTTTGTCACCCCTTCAACAGATGATTCAAATGAACAGCATCCTCTGAACTGTGAAATCCCTCATTAGCAGTCCCAGATGGCATTATTTGTGTGCACAGTGAGGCACGTCGTTCTGGTACAGCTTGTGGTCTCAGAGTTAATTCTGCTCAGAAGGCACAGAGTTGGACTGGAGAACACGGAGTGCCCTGACAAAAACTGTAACAGCTTCTCTCTGAGTGCTGGATAATGTAGCTAATTAATAGGACTCAAAAGTTAATAAAAATCATTCCTCTAAGAAACAATATTGCTCCTGGCAGATTATTTATTTTTCTTGAATAATGATTAATAACAGAGCAGTACATACACTTCAACCTTTGCTTACAGTTCAAGTCCACTGACTTGTAGAATACAAGCTACATCTGAAGCATATTTTTAGCTTTCTTGTTTGTTATTTATCTTGCTATTTTTGGTAATTGAAATTTATTTTTTAGTACTATCAGCCATTAGGGTGAAATTAATAATAATAATAATAATAATAATAATAATAATAGAAATTATTCTTTTCTATTTTTGTATATTGAAAGCTCCATTATTTTTTTCCCTCTACAAAGATGAGACATGAGAAATAATTTTAAATACCATTAAGTATCACAATTGATGGTTACTCTAAAATTATTCAGATACACTTCAACTAGTTAGGGATCAAAATTACTAATACCTCTCAATCACAAGCTTCTTGCACATATTTCTTCTACAAGGTGGCCACTACAATATAATGAAATAACCCTTCATGTAGACTATTACTGACCTCAGCAGAACAGCATCATTTTAGTAAGTTACATATGCAAAATTGCCTCAGTATTTCAATGTAGCTTACAAATCTGTGCAAAACAAATATTCTGAATAAAATTTCAAAACTTCAGAACATTTTTGTAATATTATAAGGCTGTCTTTAGAAGAATGCTACTAAGAAAAATGTTTGATGCAAATATGGGTTTCCTTCTACATTTTATGTCATACTTCTTCACAAGATACAGAACTTTCCCAATCTTATTCCTTTGTTGGTTAGGCACTCATGTGGCAGTCCAAGTGCTTCCCTGTTTAAATTAAAGCATGGACTTGACTATTTATTTTTTCAAGATTTTGGGTTCAGGATGAAACCAGGAAAATATCTGGATTGCCTTTTGGTGTTTTTTCTACCCATAAACACCCTTCTGAATTAAAATTCTCTTTTCAGAACAGCTTGATGCTCAAAAAATTAAAACTAAAAAAAAAAGATAAGCCTGATGTAATTGTTCTATAGACGGCTAAAATGTGTTAGATTATGCAGTCACACAAAATATACTTTTGGTCATATATTTGAGTACACAGTTCGTAGGCTATCAAAAAAATTAAAAGGAAAAACTCGATCAGAGAATAGTGGCTTTGAAAATATAAAAGCCACAAATGCATACAGGCATATTATATATCCATATTTATAGACACAAATATTCTACCAGAGTGTAAATTCAGATTTTTTAAAAATCCTACACTACACACAGTTCCCCCACTGAGAAGATGATGCTAAAAATACATGACAAGATTTTAGACATTTTCACTGACTACATGTAGCTTTTCAAAATGTTGAAGAACTCAGTCACAGTAAGACTAATAAATTATATAGAAATTTGTATAGAAATTATTCATTTTCAAATAACTAATTATAAATTTACCCTCCTGTAGCTTTAACTGGGAAACTAAGCTTAACATCACTTTTTCAACCGTAAATCTCAATATCCATGTCACATTTGATTATTTCTTTTTAAAAATCTTTTTTATTGGAATCAAAAAAAGGATATAGACCTCATATTTTATTATTAATCAAGAGACAGAAGAAAAATCTTTGCCACAAAAAATGAATCCATGTATCGGTTATGTTTCTTATGGATTTACAGTTAGATTCGGCCAGTCTAAATTTTTTCTAAGCAAAAAGATGCTACTGTGCTAAGAATCAGATCTTGTCAAAGATGTACATTTTGGAAAAAAAAAATCAAACCACCCTGCTCTCATATGTCTTAAACTTTTATTGTTCCAAGTTTCCATTACTTCTTAGCAGGCAGAAGGCAATTACCTTAATGTACAGTTATTAGACTTAATAAAAGCCCAATAAGAAAGTACAGTGTGATAAATATTTTAGTTCATTGTATATTCTGCATAATATTAAATGTTGCATTATTTATTTGGGAAAAAAAAAGAAGCACCAATTGTTTAAATGAAGCCTTTAAGGCGAGGACATTTGATGTGTTAAAGTGGGTTTTTTTACATTGTTGCATGAAAATATTCTTGAGTTCCTTTCTGTAAACACATGCCATAAACATCTGCTTCTGTGAAGTTACAGACTGGTTTAACTCACAAATGACCGGCAGTGGGACATCTAATTTTTGGCAGATGAGGGAAGTGCTTTTGCACTGGAAATATCGACACAGCTCGACATAGCTGGCTTAGTCAGTCAGAACATCAATAGCAGAGAAACTGTGTTTTCAAATGAAACATGAAAATATTTTCAGCTTAAAGAATTCCTGCAGCAACTTGGATCCAAAGTCCCTATCAGGATTAAACATTCTGAAGGTGTGTAGCTACACAAATGTGGCTGACCCCACCTGAGAATTTGTCTAGCCAACCTTTGTTCATCTTCCCTTCACCTGTGCTCACATCTGTTTCCTGCCAAACTCTTCCCTCTGTTGCACTGACTCCAGTGGATCACTGGGTCTTTCTTCACTGAACAAATTCAACTCATTAATCCTAAGGAAAAGTGATCCTTTCTATTTTATTTATTTATTTATGTGTTACTGGGACAGTGTTCTTCTTGGTTACTGAACTGAATTCTATTACTGAGAGCTAACTGAACTTGTAACTGTTAGATATGATCTAAGAATCCTTTCTAAATACTAAAACAACAGTCCTTTCTTCTGCTCTTCAGTAAAGTGATGGAAAATGGAAAATAATTATTTGGGAAAACAATGCCTGATTTGTCACAAATATCAAGCATGTCTTAAAAGAGGCTTTGGAAATTGAATATCAAAAACACTGCTAGAAGCTTATATTTCATTATTATATTCATTCATTTTACAGCACTCAAAGTACCTTATCAACAGTACAAATGGAACATGGCCATTGTCTAAAGTGCTCTGCAGTCTCAAGATAGCAATAAAACCATCAAGAAAAGTCTAATTAAATTTTACTTTAGTCCTGTATGTTGAATTGCATAGAATGGTATTTGGGGAAGTAGGTAGGTTTCAGACTCTAATTACTACCATCCAACTATATGATGCATATTTTGGGGGGTTGTATCATGAAGAAATTGCCATTGCTTTGATCAACTCCTTCCCCATCCCTATCATACCTGTTACAAGCGATGCTTTTGGAATCACGGCCAGTTCCTGGCACAGCCTGGCAAGCAACATCATTTGATGCTAAAGAAATACATCACTATAATTCTTTCAGGAGGAAGAAGCACATTCCAAATTGTAAAAGATGAGATGTTATTTTGTTCAGGATATAAGAATCAATATCAGCATTGTTTGTATCATCACAATGACCATAAAGAGATCCCTGCAAAGATCAAAACTGGAGCATGTAATAACCCTAATAAACATATAAATACCTGGGCCAGGTAAAATCCACATTCTCATAAAACACATAGGAGCAAAAGTGGGATTCATGTTCTTTAGCTATGTAAGAATTAGGCGTCTTCCCTGATGTAATTCCTTGCATTCTCTTTAGGATCAGGAGGGAGGGTTGGAATCTGTTCACATGCAAGTTCATTCATTTTAGAATGGATCTCCAGCACAGGTGAAATATTTCACCCTGTGGAGGTACCTGCTCTTTTTGCTGCTTTTAAATAAATCTATTTGGCTAGTTTAGACCAGAAAATTTCCAGGCAACTAAGAGAAGTGGGCTGTGCACAAGTCAAAATACAAGGTCAGAGGGACCAAGGTCTTGCAGGAACAGAACCATATGCTGTGCCATGTCCAAGATGTTAAGAAATGTTCACAGTAGAAATTTTCAAAGATAAAAAATAAAATGTAAAACAAAGCATTGCCAAGTAGTCTAAGTTAACACATTGCCATAAATAACAAAGATAGGGTTTGCACTACAAAGACACATAAAGGATCTAAAATCTCTACGCTCTAGTATTTCTGAAGCTGTCTTCATTGAGCTGCTTCATGTTCACTGCTATTACACGCTTGAGGAATCTCACTGAGAATTAAGTCAAACTCCTCAATCTCAAAATATTGAGCAGAGTCACTGGAGACTAAATGCCCAAGAGGAGGCTTTTTAACACCAAGCCTTAGGGTCATTTGAGATGTCTCCCTTTCTCAAAGCATTTTGTGTGTGGAAAGGGACAACATGGCAGTGCTGATTCACAACACGGACACTGGATGAAGAACTGAGTAAGTCTGTCCCAGGACTGGCTGCAATCAAATAGAACATGAACCTGTCCATGAGAACCAAGTAATGAAATCAGTGTAGACGGAATCTTCTGACTCTATCTTCCTCAGCTAACACTATGAGATTGACTGGCCTTTGATTCCCCAATATCTTGGAAAATCCGAAAATTCCACACTGTGGTCAAGTTGTTAATGTCCACACCTCAGTGAACAGAAAAGTGTATGAAAAAAAACCACGTTTCTGAAGTGAATCAAATATTTTAATGGTCTTGAGACTAAAAAAAACTTCATTTCAGATTCAGACCTTTTTTATGAGAGATGGTAGGACAAAGGGAAGGCCACAGGAAAATGCTGAATCTGCAGTCTTCTTCAGTGAAAATATTTCCAGAGATATGTTCACATCTTTCTGCAAGCTCCCCTGATCCATGGAGTGCTGCACTGAAGATTGAACATCCTTTATCTTAAATATGTATGCTCCACAGTTGGTACCAGAATGCATTACTGATGCCCAGCAAATATTCTGGACTGGGTAAATCCTTACTGAACAAAAGAATACAAAGCCAGTATCCTCCCTTGCAAGAATCATTAGGTTTCTCTGTGAAAACAGTTAAAGAAATACTATAGATCTTCAGTCAAAACTCAAAAAAACCCAACTGATCTATAAAAAGGCATCCATGAAGATGCTTAGTGTTTTAAACTGAATAAGCAGAGGACTGTCTGAGAAAAAGAATGATGAAGTACCCACCTCCTAAACAATGAAGGCCCAGAATTCCAGCAGTGGCAAGGTACAAAAGGGCTGCAAAAAATACTAGACTGCGATAATACAAGATAAAAACCTTAGAGTTTAAGTACCAAAAGAAAGAGATTAGGAATTGTGATAAAATATGTTATCCTCTGTTGTAATTTACTCTTGGGTTTTAGGGAACATAATATATCAGTGTTAGTAAATAAGGATTATTCCCCAAAGAAATAGCTATCAATTTTTCCTCCTAGAGGAAATAGCCCATAGAACCCTAAATTCTGTCTAATCACATGGGTTAGGCAAAAGAAACAGAAGAACCTCTGAATAACTCCAACAAAAATGTATGAATTATTATAGCTCTTATGTACATATAGCATAGTAATAATATAGATCTGTACATGTGGCTATCTTTGCTAAAAGGAGGCTGTTGGTGAACTGCTTTCTAAAAGGCAAGCAGTAGAGTGAATAGGATTTAGAAAACTGCCTGCTTTTGCTTCTCCTGCACTGAAAAGGAGGTAAGTGGAGTATGAGAAGACAAAATCCACTTGCCATGAAGATAATGGTTTAAGCAGGAGCACTGTGTCATTGACAGACGAATCACTGAAAAACACATTTGGAAACCACCAAAAACTGAAAGAACAAAACTGCTATCATCAGAAAGCTAAATAGCAATTGTCAGTCATGGAAAATATGGCTTACTGTTTCCATACTTTTTTGCTATCATAAGACGAAAAGAAATTGAAACCATGGCAATGTTATTTCTGATAGCCCTAAAAGTAAAAGAAGCATAACCAAATGAACCTTTGTTACCCAGGAAAAATGTGCATCTGTGCTATCAAACTGTAGAACATGTTTCAACAACCCTATCATCAAAATTAATCTCTGTATGATCAGCTGAATCTGGATCATTTTTCCCCTTATGTTTGTATTTTTACTCCTTGCAGTATGGACGTGAAATTAGAGGATGCACAATAATTAACAACCATAATTGGTACTGTGCCTCTCTCCAATTAAAGATAGGAAAGTAGCTCTCTCTATTACAGCAGTTTTGAATACCAATCCAGTACTTCTCAAAAAAGTTTTCCAGGACATTGGAGTCATTTACCGAAGCTTCAATCCAGAATCCTCTATTTTGGTTATGAACATACGTGCCACTGGTGCTCTCCAGCACATATTGCTTTCAAGCTTATTTGCAGGAAGGCTTTATAGTCAATAAAGCAATGTTCTTCTCATTACTGTGAGGTTTGTAGGACGCCTGTCCTTGGTAGGATCTCTAACGGGATAAAGCTGGGAAAAAAAGGGCCATCTGCCTTCAACAGTCCTTCTGATGATAGTTCTGGTAAAGTACACTGTTACCATTAGTGGCCAGCTGGCCTCTTACATCATTATACATTGCAAATGTTTTACAGCATGACAATATAACATCAAATTACATTTTTAAAAAACCATAGCATGCTTTGAATTGTAAAAGCGTCCTTACAGAGAGGGATTGGATATGATCCTCAGGACAGCCTGTCCAGGTTCATATTTGTTTATGCAAGCTTTTTAATGTTAGCTTTGAGTTTATTTCCTCATTCCAAAAATGTAATAGTTCATTTCATGCGTGGAAAAAAGATACTGATGGAAGAAAAATGTCTAACAGAAGTTCTATTTTGGATTAGAATATAGGAATTACTGCTCTCAGAATTTGGCTCTTTGGGCCTTACTGCTCCTTGATGAGATTTGACTCTTAGTATGTTCTCTGGAGAAAAACCTGTATACAACAAGAAGAAGCAATACTTTGTTGAAGAGGCAGAGAAAATAATTGAACTTGTCACACTTAATTTGTAATTTATTGCATTTATTTTGTAATTGTTGACAAAACAGAAGATATGTGGTGGTTCCACAAAAAAAATCCTGACTTGGAAATATACCACGGTTTTCTTATTAGTCAGAGAAAGAAGTCCTACCTGACACTAAAGAAATGTTAGTATTGCACTGAAATGAGACATGGACTCATTATTTTAGCAAACCTCAGTTTATGTTCTGAATAGGTGGCCCATCAGAAATTTGTGATCGATATTAGTTTTTAATAGAAGACACTCATCCATGGATACTCAAAGAGCTGATCCAGCCTTGAGTGTCCCGTAAGTACATGAGTCATTGTGCTGCTGTTTACTTTGGATATCAGAGGCTATTCTCCATTTTAAATAACACTGAATACCTTGAGGAACAATGTGTCTATGCAAGGCATTTGTAGGCAAATATATACTGCCACTTTGCTCCCTTGTGGTGGATTTTACAGGTAATTCTTTTTATTTCTTTACAGAAGATACCATAATGCAAATGGAACCATCCAAATACAAAAGAAACCATATTCATAGCTTGTTTAGTTTTACATTCTAAAATTTTCTACAGTTCAATGTCTGAGAATAACAGCAGAAGAAGACAGTTTTTCTTAGAGAAATATTTTGTATAGGCAGAGTTTTCATTTTATTATTCCTGCTTTGTTGTTTAAATAATGCTTTTATTCCTAAAGAGAAAAATAAAGGTTGAAATAGAAAAAGGGATACCTCTGACAAGAAGAAAATCACCAAGAAATACTAATCTCAGCTCTTCCTTGAAAAGTCTTAAAAACACTCTTTTACAGGGGCACAGAAAAATGTAGTACATCAAGAGTCAATTGCAAAATTAGTACCAAGGTATTTTGGTAATGCTGTGGAATGATGGTAGGGTATTTTCCATTTGTTTTTGTGTATTAATTCTGTGATTTTTTTGGTGTGTGTTAATACTCACTGGAAAGCTGAAAACTGAAAATGTCTTACTAGGCTTAGATATTTCAAAGCAGTTGTCTAGTAACCAAACTCATAATCTCATAAATATATATTTAAAAGAAAATTAATAATAGAAACATAAAGAATCCTAAAATTTGTCCAACTTGACTCTGTAATGTGTTCATCAAGGTTACAAGAATGCTAATGAGAAACACTGGATGCATTTGATTCCTGGGGATGTACATATCCATCTAGCATTTGGAAAGGGAATATGTTTTCTTATGCTGGAATAAGAGTTTGCTTGCAAACTTTTGTGCTGCAAACCAGCTGTAAGCCTAAATAGTGCATGTGCTTGTCAAATGGAAAAGGTATGCAGTTTGCTTGAATTCTAATTAAAAGCTTGTGAATAAATCCACTGTACCACCAACAACTCCTAAACAGAGCAGAACACACTTCTGCCACGTGAAATGACTGCAACCTACACTACTGAAGAAATGGGGAAGAAAAGTCTTGGAAAGCTGCTTCTCTTGATGCTGGGAGTGACTTCAGCACTGCTTTTTGCAAAACTTGGACTAAGTTACAATGACAGTGTTGCGCTTTTAAATGTGTAGGTTCCCTTTATACTTGTACCCCTTCAGGGCATATAAAAGGGACTGACACAACTGGACACAGTGACTTTCAGCCACTTGTGGATACTGACATTATTAAAGACAATAAAACAAAAACAGCCCCACACCAAATACAATGGAGCATACTGAAAAAAGTGAACTAAAAAAGAAAAGTAACAGATTTGCTTCATTACCCACTCACTCCAAATAATCTAATTCACAAGCTGAAAGTATTAAGACGTGATTTTGCAGTAAGTCATATATCCATCAAAATCCTGTCTTGAAGCATTTATAGTCACCATGGACATATTGATACAATATTAAATGTAACTAGACAGATAAATAGAATCTGAAAAGCTACACTATCTCAATTTAAGAAGCTGTTCTTTCCAGGAGACGTGGGTCATACATGAAAAGTATCAGAACAGTAAAACTGGCAAAATCTCTAAAAAGAGAATGGTCTCTTCTACCAGTGGGAAACAGCAGGATTTGCACACCCCTCAGTTTTTTAGGAAATATTGAAATTAGCTGATTTAGTTGAGTCAAAACTTATCAGAAGCAAGAGAAGAACACGTACAAAACAGATGACATAGAGAAACCTCTGTGGAGAAAAGAGAGGAGGAAGAATATCCGGTGATGAACAACAGGAAATACTGCTGGAGCCTTAAGGCCTGAGAGAGGGATAGAAAGTAAGAGTGGGGTTTATATTTTTTTTCAGGACATGCTATTCCAGAGATAGAAAAGCAGTTAGGACACGCTGGATGATTTTATGAGAGCTCTGCAAAACTCGGAGTTATAATCCTCTGCTATTTCCTCCCACTTTTCACACATATATGCACAAACTCTTTGCACTTCAGCTTGCATCTCAAAGTCATCAACAGCCAATCACACACAGTGCATCACCCCAAGTTTCTTGTTCCAACCAAGCATGGCAACTTTGCAAAGAAATTCATGCACCACTCTTTCCTGCAAGTAATAATGGCACCTGTAAACCTTGGTATTTCCTTTATGTGGCAGTTTCAGGTACACAGGCACAAACCCAGACCTCTGAGCAGTGTGTGGGGGAATTGTGGGCTGTGTCTGAGCTAGTAAATCAAACAAGCTGAGGAGAACTATCCCGCCCTAATCACAACTCTTTGTCTGGGCTGTTGCCACATAGCCTCAATAGCATACCTTTCGTCTGAAAAGCTGTAGACATCCTAATGGCCCCCATTGTTCTTAAACCCCAAACTGTGCTCAAAAATTGCCTACCCTAAAACTATGCCAAGGTTTATGCTAACCAGGTCACTGTAGGGATAATTTGGGGCCATTTCTCAGCCCTAGACCTAGCCTTGTTTAGATTAGACCAGATATGACTTTGAGGCCACTTGGGAAAATGCTGAGACAAATTTTAAAAACAAGGTGTCACAGCATTAAAGTGAAAATAAACAGATAAAAGATGAGGCTACTTGTGAGAGAAGATAAGATTTGTACACATCACTTAGTCTGGCTGTTAGCACCACCAGTTTAGATCAATAAAATCTATTCTCTCATTGCGTCTGTGGCTAGCCTTACATCTTCCCTTTCCAGAGGGAAAAAAATTTGCCATCCTTTATACTACATGTCAGCACTCTATCAGTTCCTAGTCTGGCTTTCTTGGCTCATAGATGGCTGCAGTCTTTGGTCACTCTAATACTCTAGTCAGCACTTTCCCATGATGTCTGGGACCATGGTTCTTCCACAGCCATCTCTTCCTGTCTGCTGGAGGAAGCTCAGGATGTCTATTAGTTTTCTTCAGGCATTTTTTTTATCTGAGTCAATTTATAACTTGTTATTTTTCTTTGTTAGTTTAGATTTCCAATTGGATGAAGGCCATGTCAGACACTACAACAGCGGAAGGAGTGCAGATCAGTGAAGAGCAGGGGAGGGAAGAAAGATTAGGAAGGATGGGAGCTGGGAAATACAAACAGGATGTCCTCATTTTGGTAGTATTATGTCTATGCTGTATTTTGAAATCACATTTTTAGGTTCAGATGAGGACAGCTATTCCTTGCCTATTAGGTTATTCTGCATTTCTAAGGATCCCTTTGAAAATTCCAACATCTTCTTTACATAATAGCAAAAGACTTTCAGTGTCTTACGTTAATATAATATGCATAAATCACACATTTTTTTGGAACAGTTAAACCAGTGTAAATCTAATTGTAACCCTTTACCTGTCACTTTTATAACATGGATGTCATATCTAATAAATACAAGTCTTGTGAGATTATATCATTTTCTGTGATAATGTTCCTTGATGTCAGAAGGCAAAAAGAGTATGCAGTGTTTTTCACCAGTGTGTGCAAGTAAATGTGCCTAGTCCTGGGCAGGAGAATAACAGTCTTATTAAACTCACCTGCCCACATTATACTGGACTAGTAATTTTTTTGCAATTTCATTCACATTCTTTGACAACACTTTATGTTTCTAGCTTGCAATTTTTTCGCAGGGCATATATAGTTTTCATGGGAATTTTTCCTGCTATTTCTTAATTTCTTTTGTTTTAAATTCTATTTTTCTTTTTGTTTTCATGGACTCCTCACATTTATACATACCATCTGTTTTAGGGGCTCCTTACCTCATTATGTCTCCATTTTAGACATTTTCACCTGAACTGGTCCTCTAGAATCCATTTATAGTTAATGGAGAGAAGCAGACATATCTTTCAATATAAGACCAGGCATTCTTATAACTATAGTGCCACTAGCCATAGCACAAGTAATCAAAATTTCTGTTATTTTCCAGTTTGTATCCCAGCTAATAATATATCTGCGAGATATTCTTCCAAGTAGTTTCACTTCTTTTGCAAGTTTGTTTGTTTGTTTGTTTGTTTCTTCAGCTCTGTCCAAACGCTGGAGATTATTAGTTTGTGGTTTTTTTCACACCTTCTGCTTTCTTACATGTTGCTTCACTTTGTAGTCTTCTCCTTTGTTTTGTTCACCATTGCTATGATTTTGGTCTTTGGCAACACACTTGTAACACACAGTCTGTTCTGATTCTGCTCTATAGTCTTGCAAAATCTCACAGGTTTTTATACTTTAATTTCATGAGTTTGTAACAGAATTTTTTCAGGTGCTGATCCTCATTATACCTGATGTCAGATTCCACAAGGCTCCACAGACTGTACATTTGACTTTACAGACTGGAGTAGGTTATAAATGTATTCAGAGTTGCTTCATCAATTCATTTTTTTTCACACACACAAAAAAAAACTTTCAGAAGTTCACTGTGTAAGTGTACTTTGGGTATTATGCCATTTAGTGCCACCCAAGATAGCTATTTAGTATGCTTTAATATTAAAGGTGTCTGGAGTCTCTACATCGGCAATATTGAAACAAAAATCCCCTGGCAGGAGTCACTTTCATAAAAGAGACAGAACTCTATTTTGAACATCTTCCAGTTTTGTAGAAGGAAGATTTTTTTTCTTGATACCAGGTGTTCTTGTAACTGGTTAAAGAAAGCTCTGGATTGGCATTAAAACTGAGGTATTTTTCTTACAACTGAGGAAAGAAAAGCAGCAATGAAGGGGACAGAAGCAGGGAGAGTGACCTCTGTGCTGTTTAGCAACTACCAACCCAAACTGCAGCTGCTTCAAACCAATATGTTTCATTTCCCTGAGAGATTCTAGCCAGGATATCTTTATCATAGTGGCACTTCCTACATCAGTTTGGCTACTGTGTGCAATGAGGAATAAACAGATACAAGCTCTATCATATCTTCAGTCCAATTTTCAAATTGCAGCAGTTTTGAAATATTTGCCTGAGCCAGAATTCAGCCAGTCGCTTTCCTGGAGACACTGCCTTCTTCCGTCCTAAATCCCAGTGTCGTGAACATAGAGTATGCACATCACCAAAACCTCACTGTTTTGGGAATGAATAAAAGTTTTAGAGCCCTGACCAGGATCCACCTGAGGGGGTCACTACCTCCTTTCATTTGCAACAAAAGACAATTGCAACTTGAATGTCCTGGTTGGCTTAGCTGAAGGTTAGATTTTTGAGGGGAGCTACAAGTAGTAAGGGTCTTGTCACCTAACAGCACATATTGAGTGTCTACTACCTGCTGGTGATTACTTGGATCATTCAGCTATTCTCAGTTTTGGGATGCCATCAGAGATGTAGGCCCTCAAAGGGCCCAGTTGCACACGTTTCATAGTGTGCAGTAAATTAAATATATTCTCTCAGTTTGTGTCCTTTCTGTGCTACAGTGTCCCTGTCTGCTGTGCTGTCCTTGGAATGCAATGTGAAATTAGCTCTTGATAGTGCAGCGTGGAAGAAATCAATAACAGAATTATGTCAGCACATAGGATGGGCTGCTAAACCCTGGCATTCCCAGCAAGATCTTAATGCATGCCATGATGAATGCTGAACTCTGGAAAAAGAAGGTGTCTCTCATTAACTACTGTGGTTCTGGCTGATATGTTCCAGAATGGCTGAGATATTGGAAAAGTACTGAAATGCATCACGTGGTGATTTTTAGCTTTTACAAGCACATTTCCTGATTATGCAGACAAATTTTAGCTCACTGAGAATACAAGCCTCTGCTTTCTTACTACACTGAAAATGATCAGATAAAAGCTTCTGGAAATAAATATTTTGGAGTATGTTTTTGTGTTCCTTCTGTCACGGGAGATGAAACTTCAATTAGATTTGATGGCTTTTACATCAAATTTCTAAGTAATCTGATTAAAGCTTCAAAGTCTTCTCACTACAATACTTAATGACTTGCCCTGGGAAGAATGTCTGAAAAAATGTGAGTAGGACTTCTGGTTCTTGCTGGCTTCAAAATCCTTGAGGTGCAAGAATAAAGATGAATTCTAGTGATACAGTTAATAGAAAATGAAATTATTTGATATTTCTGTTTTACTGTAGCTACAGAGATATGCAAAACTTAGACCAGGCTGTTTTCAGGGGAACTCTGTAAAGAAGATCTAAATGTGTTAATCGTAATGCAGTGGGCCAAGTTGTCTCCTGGCAAGAATCCTTTGAGCCAAATCTCAGACCCTTCTGCAGTAATTTTGTCCCATAAGAAATCCACAAATCATTTTAACAGGTCTGGGAGTATTTCAAAGCACTACAGAGATTGCAAAATTAGATTGCAATTTTTTAACAAAATGTTTATTCTCTGGAAAACATGAAGGAACTGAAGCCTAAACTGTGTAAAGTAAGGAATTGCTTTGGAAAAATTACTTCAATATATTACATTTTCTGGTGAGTACATGTTGCACAACTTTGATAACATATTTTTTGAGCTACTCTTGTGTTCAAGGAAATCAAGGCAGGTGCTTGCATTTTCTCTGTTGCTGGTTTCACTGAGGATTCCAGTTTGTTATTCAATACATTTATTTATTTACTTGAGAACCACCTTGAGGGTGTAGTAAAAGTAAAATACAAGAGTGCCTGCAGGAGCCTCGTTTAACATGTTAAACAGCTGTGGAAGACAAGAAGGAGAGGCTTTGTTCTCCCATTGCCCCATCCCTTCGCTGCCTTCTGTTCCTACACCCAGCTGTATATTGCTGCTTTAGCTGATTTAGCATTCGTTGTAATTCAGCTTCTAGCAGTAAAACACAAGAAAACAAGCAGAAACACGAGGGAATGTCCCCAGGGAGGCAGGAGGCCACCTTGTCACCCTGACTTCTACAGCTACCAGGTGCTGAGGACTTCCTCAAGTAACACATCCTGTAAAAGTAAAAGGTAAGAGCTACTTTGTTGTAGCCAGGCAATTGTGAGAAATCCTCTCAGGAAAAGTGTGAGACTACCCTTACTTCGTATCACAATATCAATTTTTTATTGCCTTCTCTGAATCCTGTCATGCTGAACTGAGCCCTCCAGAGCTACAGTCAACCTTTTTAATTTTCTCTCCTATTTTCCTTCTTCTCCCTGACCTGATTACCATGAGGCACCCTGAAAAAACTTCTGATGCGTCTGTCTTCCCTGCTGACTCTCTGCTGCCAGGTCAGTCAGTGGGGAAGAAGTAGGAGATGAAAGCACTCAACATTCCCATGCCTACGGCCCCACCACACTGGGGCCAACCCTGGCAGGAGCTCTGCTGGCCTCTTGAGACCTGCACTTGCACACACACCTTCCCACAGAGCTGCCAAAATGCTGCAATGCAGAGCCAGCGGCCCGGGGAGAAGGCAGGGATGCATCTCAGTTATTTTCCTCAGAAAATATCCAAGATATTTAAGTGCAACAAATCAATTCTGATTACCACCAGGTGGATTTCAGATGCAAATTTGCTCAGCTTTCTGTCAGCCTATCCACACAAGGCAACCCTGCCAGAAACTTCCATCTTCTGGGAAGCCTTCCAGGCACACAGCCAAAGTCCCTTTGACTCTGGCTTCCAGATTCTCCTGCTCTCTAATTCCCCAGACATTAAGGCTCCCGCACCGCCCACCAGGAAAGCTTCTAAGTGGCACAAGGGATTCACAGCCCTGTTGGTGGCCTGCCAGGGAGATGAAATTACTAAATATGGTTGGAATTGGTAATCTTAGAGGTCTTTTCCAACCTTAATGATTCCACGATCCTATGATTGCAATTTGCACATTTGAATTTCTTTTCCTTCTCCCCTCGATATTCTTGATTGAATTTCAATTAAAATATAGTTGGAAAGGCAAATTTCCCAGGACTTGGAGACTGTAGGCTTTTGCAAAGATTAACTTAAAAGCTTAGTTTTAGGATGGCACCTCTAGGTGCACATTAGGGTAGCCACTGATTATTTTGGCAGATGGAATGATGTGAAATCCCCAACATTTTCCAGGGGAAGGTAATGCTGTAGAAAGACTAGAAAAACAGCCAAGAAAAACAGAGAGAACTAGAGACAGGAGTATGAGGTGTTAGAAGAGAGAGGAAAAGTTCAAGGTGGAACTTTTTTTTAACTGTATTATGAACTATAAGTCTTTGGGTTTGTTTTTTTTTCTTTTTCTACTATAAAACTTGTTATTTTTTTCTGGTAGAATACTAAAATTTAAAAAGAAACTAGGCATCTTTAACACAGGTTTTCAGAAGTTTTACTATATTGCCTCAGTTCTAATTAATGTCACAGGGTGAGTCTGATTGAGCCAATAAAATTTGAAAAATAAAAATACAAAATTTAGAAGTAGAGCTGCTACTCAAAGACAATGGACGAGGTTGCTGTACTTTGTTTGCTGCTGGGGGAGATACAACAGTAGATTCACTTTGTTCTAGCATGTTGAATTTATATCCTGCCTCCTGGATTGGAACTGAGGAGAGGATCCTGATAATTTTGACTTTCTTCACATAAATGAATCAAAGGGAAGAAACGGTTTTTAAACAGAGACTTTGTGCTTGAAAACGAAGGTGTGAAAAATGAGGCAATGCTTTAAAAATCTGTCTTTGTGCAGTCTTGTGGCCAAATTACAAACTGATTTACATTCTCTCTTAACCTTGTCTCAGGAGATCACTTGCAATTTGTGCAATTCTTTTTTTCTCTCTGAAAAATTCCAAGTGCTGTCTCTGATGATGTCAACACAATCCAAGTCCTTCCACTGCAGAGTTCAAGGCAGAAAAAAGCAGTTTCTAAACAAGCAGAGAAAATACAGTTAGAGCTTCCTTCACTCATCAAAAATCAAGGTAGAGTAGGATGGAAGGGTCAGCAGATGCAAGTATAAACTTTTTTCTCTTTGAATATCTTTTAAATGTTTTTATTAATTTTTTTCTGGTATGTGCTATCTAAATAGTTTCAAAGTTTCTAGTTCTCTGTACACAGTTAAGATTTCATTCCTGGTAGTGCAAAATAGGAAATGAGTATAGTCAGCTCATTTTAAGGTATTTGCAGCTCTTTGATATACATTTGGAAATCTGAAAGTTGGCCAGATCCCGAGTTCAACTATTTAAAGGAAGTTTCATTGATTTCAGCAGAGCTGCACACATTTACACCAAATGAAGATTTGACCTATACTTCCTAATATGTTTTCTGAAAAGCACTGCAAAGGAAGGTCTGGATTTCTCAAAGTAACTGTTCCCTTTTCTTGGCTTAATATTGCACACATGTTTTCTCACTTAAACTTTGCCTCATTTGGCTTTGGGTTTTTATGTAGCCTTTGAAACCATTTCTAATGGAAAAATGCAGCTGTTAGCAAGATTTCCTAAAATGTACATGGAACTAATTTTCCAGGCATTTCTCTCAAGGACTCTGATGTATCTACACAAGACATTTGGCCAAAAAGATTTTTAATGTAACTATATGATGAAAGAAAAAGTAGAGAGAAAACATCCACTTGTAAGGATAAGAAGGAAAATCTGACTTTTAGTAGTTCATATTTATGTACTTGCTTTAAAGTAAATATTGAAACTCTTTCATTATCAATATTATTTTGCAGAAAATCAGTGAATTTTTCATGTGAATTAAAATAATCAGAGATAAAAGGATGCAATAATGTGAAGAGATCTAGAATTGTAAAAATACCTTTACCATGGAGTCTGATTTTGTACATTGTCTCTCTGCATCATATTTTCAAAGGCACAAATGACCAAGACTATAGAGTCATCAACCTGACTCATTAGGAGTAAACAAGCACACCATAAACTGCCATCCTCTCAGCCTGGATGGCAGGACAAGGCAAGGGGAGGCAAAGAAGTTGGTGGGGATGGAGAGGTTCTCAAGACAAGAAGAAGCAAAATTCAAGTCACGTATCCTTTATGTCAGTTCTCTGGGACACCAGTGCTACAAATTCACCTATGTCCATCTCCATACAAATTGCAATATGAACTTCAGTTATCACAGATTAAATTAAATAACCAAATTATTGGGGGAAATAGATGTATTTTTAAACAATCCCACTGGAAAAAATCATAGAGAATCATAATTTAGTTTCTCTATTAATCCATCAGTAAATTATATTTTAGATACTGTCTACTGGCCCCTGTAACTGATAAACACATCATGGATTTTAACACGTTTATCCTTATAATAAGAGGAACGTGTTAGTATTGCCATTTTAGCAATGGGTAATTGAGGGCATAGTTTAATGTTAATGGAAAGCAGATTTGATGTTTAGTTGCTGACAGAAGCGGTGATGCCATTTCACCTTCTGTACCAGTTTGCTGTTTCTGCTTCTTTTATGCAAGTCTTAGTGTATAAGTCCTTTATGCAGCTAAAGCCACAAGAAACCTTAAAAAAGAAGCCTTACCCAGCAAGGCAGGAAGACTGAGGAAATTGTCCTTTCAGCATCATCCTGTCAGTACATCAATTTAGCACCACCCTAAATGCACCTCATCCACTGCCAAGAAACTATTTCAAAATTAAGAAGCCAATTTCAGCTTGTCTCAAAAGGAGTGGGACATTGTGACAGAGCAAAAAATGAAACTTGAGCTCTCACGTCCCATGCCGCTTTTCTAATGACTTGATGGATTTCCTTCAGGAATGATGTGATGGGTCTAAAGGGAAGACAAGACATGACAATGAAAAACAGAATTATAAAGGTTAATATACTTTGTTGCAAACAGGAATAATTCCACTTGTCTCAGGACTTAGACTGAGATCATAGATACTGGCACTCAAATAAATGAGACCACTTGATGGATTTCATGCCTCCTTCCTGCCTCTGGTGGGCTCCATTCAATAACCCTTTAATATTCTGTTTTACCACTGCAACTATTTAAGGGATCAAGCTGCAAATAAAATCCATGGAATGATCCAGGTTAAAGAAAGACCTTTTCTATTTTGGAGGTCAGGAAAAGGTTACTTTTAAATTACTGCATTTACTGCATAGTCCACAATCATCTGTGTCAAAATAACCTGGAGGGAGGGAGGAACACCGATCAGGTTAGGAGCTGGAAGGCGGTGGGGTGGAAACTGTGTAAGTCATGTTTCCATTAAAGCCAGAATATTATCAAATGATGGCTTTATACTACTGGGTCAGAGCATTTTTTTGACTCTTTTAGATGACTGAAAGCCTAAATATCAACACAAGGTTAAACGTACAGTATGTGTGAGTGCATAAAGTAATAAATCTGAAAGATTTTTAGCAATAATGGTTATTTCCAGAATATAAAAGTAAAATGTAGGGAGAATGCCTAAGACAATATTGAACACATAAAAATAACATAATTAGCTAACATTGTAGACAGAGCAAAAAAGGATTTGCTGTTAGGTGCAGACTGTGTGCTCATAGTAGCTTCCCAGTCACATACTTACTATTCTCCATATAGTCTTTCTAAACAACAGCATCTGCAGAGCTCCCTAAATACAACAGAGAACAAGTCATAACATGCCACTGGTTTTGGAGCATATAGAGAGAGTTCAGGTAGTTAAAGTATCAGTTACTATTATGCATGTTTATGAGGAAAACTGTAGGCTTTTTTTATTAGTTAAAGATAGATGACTATCAGAAATGATCCAAGGTTATGGAAATAAAATCAATTAAAACATATTAGAGCACAAGCAATCACATTCAGTGGTAATTCATACTTTTCTGACTGAACAATGAAAAGTTTCAAGAGACTCTATATAGTGAATGTTTGGCATGTGCTTTTACTATGATTAGCACAAGCTTAAGCAAAAGAAAGCACCTGTTCAAGGACTCCTCCATTCCATAGGACAGGGCTTAGAAACGTTTCATGGCAATGTCAGGTCTGTAAATGAACACTGCCTCGTGTTATCTCAAAAAGGAATACAGCGTGTATGGTCCGGCTGGGAGCAAGTACAGGGTGTGGGAAGTAATTTATAACTTGTTGCCAGAAAGCAAGCATTTAATTACTACTCAACCTGAAGTTCTTCTCTGCATTGAGAAAGAAGTGATAAAACACCTTTCCATTTCATCTCCACGATTTTTTCATCCTGTTCTCAAATTCTTGTTAGTTGCTCTATAAGATGCATTTATTTTAGGGGTAAGGATTTAGCTTGTGTTCGTTGCACAAAGAACTTCAGTGGCCTAAGACGTCTTCGCTGTGCAGCTATTTGTCACTGCTCCACTGGCTGCCACTGGCCCATTAAGAGCACCCTGAGAGGGAAAGCACACCTCTTAAAGTGCTTAGGTTAATGGTCGGACACAAGGCTCGTTCTTCTGCTCCTTTTCTGCTTAAAACTTCCTTCAGCCTCTTTGCCACATTATAAATGTCCTAGTCACCAAAAGGCAGAGCATAAGGACATTTTAATATTGTCAAATGAAAATAAAACCATCATGATCCTGAAGTCAATTACTTGGAAACAATTTTTTTTTGCTTTGATTGCACTATACAAAGGATCATTTATAAAATGAGCCAAGATTATTTATGGCAGGTCTGAGAGGAGGCAGACCTTCAGATTAGGAAGGTATGTCATTTGGAAAAACATCATTTTTATAGATATGTGTTCTTCTTGCTAGTACAACTAAAGAGACAGAAATGGCAGGGCTCCTGATTTTGCTGTTTAAAGCTTACATGTGTGAGTGCTTTGTCCATGGGGAAATAAACGTTCTGCTCCCTGATTAGTTTTCACAAGGAGTTTGAAACAGAGATGGGTTCTAATCGCATAGTTTTCAACTGGTTAGAGATATAGAAAAGTGGATTAGTAAATGTTTTATATGAAAGCAAAGACCTTTTTAGGGAGTCAGAACAAAGTTAAGAATTAGCTATTGACATGGGATTACTGTGTCAGGAATAAAGTATCAGCAATGGAAGTCTTTAAAGACATTGGATGGGAATATGGGACATGAAGATGTACTCTGTAAACCTCCTTTATTTTCAGGTAGTTTATCTGGAAAATAATTCCTCAGTTCTATATGATCTCCAACTTTGTTACTTACTTTCCCCATGTCCTGTTTTTTCTTGTTTATATTTTTTTTTTAGTGGTATAGTTTAGAAAGTTGCAATATGGATGAAACTATCTGATTTAGTAATTTATGAGTATTTTGTAATGAAAGGAGAAAAGATAGACTCTTACAGCAGATGTGTTACCTGACACGTATGTCAGAAGTCCACTTTGAAATAAGATGGATCCTGTGAGATGCAGGTGTCTGCCTTTGGGCAGATCAATCCTACTCACTACCTCAAGGTGTTGACTTCAGCTGTCCTTAAACATACACCAAAGTAGTTTCTGAATTCAGCTCAACAGTAACGGAAAAAAACAGAAGGAAATCATATAATGAGCAGATAAGGAAGTGAGTGAAAGCACTAAAAAAACTTTTAGAAAAAGATGAATGCCAGTGGAATTATGTGAATTTTAAAATACACACAGTGCACAATGCAGGACAAAAAATCACAGCAGTTCATAACCTCAAAATTCAGAGCTGGCAGCCATAGAGAAGATATATTTTTATGGATAGGTGCCATAGTATTTACCTTGCAGGTTCCTATATCTTGGATTCAAATTAAAAAAAAACTACTATAATTAAAATGTAATAACTCAAGACACTTATGCTTTCTGTCAACCTACACCAAATGGGAAGAATTTGGATAGGTTGAAAAAAACTACATTTGAACAGGATAAAAAAATGCAAAACAGGGGAATGTGCCAAAAGACCATATTTTCTAAAGAGCCCATAGACACAGATATGGATGCAAGAAGGTCTCTTCATCTGTTTTGAATCCACACTTTGAGTCTTCTCCTCAGAAAAGGTGTCAGATTATTCTCATCTTATTAAGACCCATCTAATTATCTTGTAAAGTGAATGGAAGAAAAAAAGGTATTGCTGGTATATGTGGAATACGTAGGGGCTTGGCTTCTCTTACCATGATTATTCCATTTTTTAACCAATGACTCTTGTGTGTACAACAACAGAATTTTCTAAGAGCAAAGGCAAGAGTGCTGGTTTCTTCCTCCCTATATGAAAACACCAAAATACTGAATGACTGATTTAGACTTCCTTCATCAAAATCCCATTCTCCTTGTCTACGAGTATTAAATTTCCTTCTGTGCAGGACTGCAGTGGAATAGAAGGAGGTGGACTGAAACTTCTGAGGATGTTACTGATCCTAGATGCCTTTTTCTTGGTCAATGCTCTAACAACTAGATTATTATTAAAAAAAAAAAAATGTTTAATCTTCTTAACTTCTCACTTAATAGAGGCAGGCAATCTGTGATCCTAGTCCTCCAGGCTCCTCTCCCTTCCTCCCTTCTCCCAGTCAAAAGAGACAGGGGCATCACAAGATATATTGTCCTCTACATTAGAATATTTCTCGCTACAGAATAATGTTGCTGAATTTGGTGTGTCAGACACAAAATGCCTAAGTAAGGAAGGACAAAGATGGACCCACCCATATCTCAGCTTGGATGTGAAAATCCTTATTTTTAGATCACATTATTTTTTTTGGATCTAGCCCTCTCAAAATGGCTCAGTGGAGACTTGGTTTCAGGAAAGTTTCAGATGAACTTTCCCGTACCGTCTCTCTTTCCTCCACAGCAAGAGAGAGTGTTACCCATCCTCCTAAGGAATTGGTAGCGTATGTTTCTTATCTTTTCTTCCCACCTTAATACTGCATCTATTTGTTACCTATGCACAATCTTTTCAGCAGGAGAGGTAATAGCAGTTTTCTGCCAATACCTTTCTATCCGCCCTGCTGATTTGACAAGTCCATATAGGGGAAGAAAGTGTTACCTTAATCTCCTTACAGCTCTCTGCATGTGGCAACATTCTAAGCGTAGTGTAGCTCATGCATATTTGCAGACACTAAAAGCTATGAACATTTAGGTCTTTCTGTTTGGTGTGTTCTTGTTTCTTAAAGCTTGTTACCAGGCTCTTTGCAGCTCTCCAGCCGTGCACTGGGTTCTCTTGAAGGAGGATTGTAAGGATCTCTCTTCTTTTTCTTAATGTCTGTCTAGAATTAAAGCAAATTGGTGAACATTGACTGTTTTATTTTACATTTTAAATTTAAACTGAGTCATATGTTAACCACATTTCCACACCTGGGATTTGTTTATCTTGGATTTAGTTTATATCTTTAATAAGTGTTAGAGCAAATGTGCTAAGGAAATACTTTCCAGTTTTACTATTTTTATGTTGTTATACTGAACTTAGTTTCAAATTTTGTTTTGAAGTCAGTTTTATTTTCTTAACAAGTTTCTTTGAAAGGAAAAACTTCAATTTCAGTGCTGCGCTCTCCTCCCCTTCAAGTTACCTCCTGCCCCCACTTTCTTTTAAGTCTGGTGGTAATGAATGAATTTACACGCAGGTGAGCACAGAAGGTTAGCAGATCCCAAGGTTTATTTTTTAATGTGGCTGGAATGCTGTTCCTTACACTCTCTTCTTTCCAAGCTGAGAGTGAAAGTGTTGGAGTGAGCTCATCCACAGAAAGGTGTGTCTGCATACTCCCTTTCACAGGTGCAGCAGTAGAAATCCAACCCGGGCAGTAACTGAAACCCTCATGTTTGCTAAGTATATTGCAGTCCCACTTCTGCTCTTTGGGGCAGTGCTGGAATTGGTTCAAAACCAATGTCAATTTATTATTATTACTTTTTAAGCTCAGAGACAGCCTGAAAATTCTCGGATCTTAATTCAGTGTTTCATTTGACATAGCACAGAGGTTTCATAAGGATAACAAAGTCTTTCTCTTCCGAGTGACAAACTAATTTCTTCTTTTTTTGTATGCAGTCTATAACTATGTAGTTATAGACTAGTGACATTTTAGGCTTACTCTTAACTAAACAGTCAAGAAAATTATTGTGTCCAACGTAATTTAAAATGCACCAAATGCACCTCCTCTAGGAGGTGCTTACAACTTATAGATCCTACTCAGATGAAATATATATCTTCCTTATTTTAATCTTATATAGTTACAACTCTGTTAATGATATTAAATATTTCTTGATCACCGTTGGTATTTACACTCAGCAATTACATAGAGCTTTTTGTATGACATACTAAAGTGCTATAACTGGCATAAATTAGCTCACAGCTGTCAGGACTGGATAAGTAACGGGAAAATTTCAAGAAATTATTTATACTTCTGTTTGCACCCAATTTGTATAGCACATTTTGCAAACACCAAGGGAAGCAAAGTTCTACTTGCATAAATGTGTATGGCAACAGAAATTATTTGGGAGTTTAGAGGCAAAACCCATTTCAAGTGGCTGCAGCGGTCAGGTGGTGACCATACTGAGGCCTGGCTCAGTAAGCCTAGTGCAAAAGGAGGAGTGGGGAAGTCTCAGTCACTGCACAGCAAACCACACACAGCTCTTGTTCTTCAAGAGGACCAAATGTGCTCAAGTACGACTGGGGACGGTGAGGGGACACCACAGGTGGGGCTCAAGTAACTTACTTTTAACATGACGGTAGCGCAGCCTTGAGTGTCAGAGTGAATCCAACAGCCAATGTTCCACAGAGCTAGCACAGTGACTGCCATTCTGCCTGTGCTTTGGAGTCACCTGTCTGCCTCACCTGGCAGGGAGAAGGTGAAAAGAGGATCTGCTGATTGAAACTTGCTCCTACAAGGAGTATGGACAGTCCCAAAGCCCCCACTGAGAACTTGGGCATGAGACCAGCTGACAAAGGAACATGGATTCACTACCCACTTCCACGAAGGACATATCATTGGAAAGCCCTTGTCACTTACCGAACCTTGTCCAAACTCTTGTGGCCATGCACACAGGCACACATGTAGCATTGGGATGGTTTACATTCTAATTCATGAAGACATGATGCAGCACACTTCCCTACTCTTCCCATTTATCTAGAAAAAGTCAGGTTGAGAAACTTCCTTTCCAGTTTTACCTTCAGTCATGTACAAATCTGTTCCTAGAATCTTTGGAGAGTTCTCTGGCGAAAAACCTAGAGCAGAGCTGGAAGAGCCAAGTGGAGAAGCCAGAATCAATACTCAGGAGAGGCACAAACTTCACAACCCAGAAAGGCAGATTTATGTCTCTATAATCAAGGCTTCATTGTGCTTGCTAGTGCTCTCTGTTTCTTCAATCTCCAGCAAAGGTTTTCCCACTGGATTCCATTTCTGGATGCCAAGTCACTCTACCACCCCAGAACTGTAACTCTGAGACATGATATAGCACTTAACTAGTAGCACAGAGCCCAAAAGGTCAAAAGAGAATTGATATTAGTTTAACTTCAATTTTTATGCTCTTGCCTAAAGACAAAGGCAATATGATATTGGCAGAAAGCCAAATCTCAAATCTGCAGGCCAGCTGCAGGGAGAAAAGTCCTCAGCAAATACTGCATTTTAAAATGTGAAATAATATGAATAGTAGCACATAAAATTCTGTTTGCCCTGTTTACAGGAACAGGTAGGAGGGAATTAATCAAAGGCTATTGTGATCAACTGCTCTTCAATAAAACATCCACCATGTATTTGCCTACTTGCCCACCTACCTGTTCAATGAAAAGTTGCATGCTGGGAAGGGGGGAGAAGAGGAGGAGGGAGAGGAAGTGGACACAGAAATTTTATGATGGAAAATTGTTTTTGCATGAAATTTGGATGCCAGAACACCTGCACGATGAGCAGATCATCACCCGAGCACTACAGGGAGGTTTACGGGACTTTTAAACACACCTTTGCTCCAGGCCCTTAATTCAGGCACAGATCTGTCTGAAAGTAGAACTAAAATCTAATTAATCTTTGCATTTGAAAGGATTTTATGTTAAAAGCACTGAGAAACTGCAAGTGCCCTTGCAAACACAGCAAGTATGTGATGTAAGTGATGCAGACTCTGTTTTCTTTGTGTCATGCTACATAAGATTCCTGAAGTTCCCTCAGTATATCTGTATTCTTGAAATGGGGGAAGGATAGATTATTCTAATCTTTAGTTTCAAACATGGCTCCTTATACCAACCTACTGTTTTATAACATGATTTGTTATACTTAATCTATCTGAAATCTCACTGTCTACCTTATTTTTGTTGGGGTTCTCTTTATAGTCAATGAAAAGATGCAGGGCTGTAGGACAGTTCATCCCAGCTATATCAGATACTTCTTTTGGGACAACAGGAATCTTGCTATGGAGGTGCCAGTCTTCTACTCACTGCAGAATAAATCTGACAAAACTGTCCTAGAATAGGTATTACCTTCATGATGATTAAGGTTAGTGGAGTTGAATCCCCAGGTATGAATTAAGCACATTCATATGTTGGGATAATATGAGGAGATACACTATAGCAAACAAGCTTTGATATTTTCAAGGTAAAATTTTTAATCTGGACCTTATTCTAGAGAGAGATTGCCCCATACCTCAGGGTTTTCCACTTGAACCCAGAAAAACCTCTGCCAGTTCTCTCTAAGAGATGGTGCTTGAGTTGTTGTCCTGGTTTGAAAGACAGGTGTCTGTCAAGGAAGGCAGGAGCCTCCCCTGAAATGGAAAACGCAACCCCCTTCCCTCCGAATTATTATAATTTTGAAATTAAGGGGCTTTCAGGCAAAGATATGAGGGATAGGAATAACAGTTCTTTACTTATATATATATATAACAACACAAACAAACGACAGTAACTGTGGCAGTAACAGCAAACAGAGTCACAAACCCAGTGCCGCCTTCTCGGCTGTTGGGCGCTTTCCCCTCGGTGCAGTTCCGATCACGGCCGGCAGGGGCGCTGGCGGCTCCCGGTGAGCAGGGCAGGTGCGATGGTTCTCCCGCGGCTGCAGGGGNCCCTCGGGAGCAGCAGGCTGGGACAGCAGAGACGAGCACAGATCCCGGGTGGCAGGCGAGGTGTATCAAACTCCGGTGCTGCAGCAGGAATCCCGGCAGGTCGCAGTCGGCGGAGAGCACAAGCTACAGAGTAGCGAAAGCTCTGAGCGGCGGCAGGGACAGAGCGGCAGTGGCCCAGCTCCCAGCGGGCAGGGAAAGGCAGGCTTGGGGATCCCGGGGGTTCTCCCGTAGAAAAGCAAGCAGCCGAAGAAAAGGAAGACCGTCCACCACCAATGGCAGGCAGCTCCCCGTCTGCCCTTTTTTTCAACACACCAGCCAGCCCCCAGGTGACAAAAGGGTGGCCAGTTGGACACCGCCCCTGTAGCCAGGTCCTTTGTTTCTCTTAAGCACCCAGTAATTTGTCCCCTGGCAACAAATATGGGAAAAATTCTTTAAGAGAAAAAGAAAAAATAGGGTAACTCCTAAACCCCAACAGTTGTAAATATTTGTATGGAAAAAATAGCAGATCTAGGTAGTAGGGTGGGTACAAATAAAGGGCTGTGGTTTGGGGTGCTGGAATAAAAGCCTAAGAGGAAAGGAGAGAGAGAAACAAGCATATCTGTATATTGATACATACCTGTGATTTTTGGTAATAAGTAGGTTTGAAATATGTAGGATGATGCACAAGGGAGGGAAACAGATTGATTTCTGCTGCTTAAAGATGTTAAAGGCATGGCAATGAAGTGCAGCTTATTTTAGGATAATGAAAATGCATATGGCACATCAGAAGAGTCAGGACCCAGCTGTTTTCTCTGGCCTTCTGGACACCGTTTTTTAGATGACATAAATATTTTCAGTCATCTAATATAACTTATGCAAATAGTGGTCTGAATTTGCATCATAAAAAAAAAAGCCACATACCTTAGCACATATGTAAGAGAGAAACAAATCACTTTTGTCCTTCTTATCTCCTTAGAGGGCAAAACAAGGAAGGACTGAGGAGAAGACAAGCTGAATACTGTTCATCAGCATTGTTTTCATTTAAATCAGTGATGAAGGAAGGGGAGATCTTTGAGTCCTTGGTGCTGCTTATAAGGTTGTTAGATTGGTTGCATGCCTAAAAATAAATAGGAAGGAAATTTCAAAAGGAGATAATACCAGAATATGATCTTATTCTGATTCCAAAGACAGGCACAGATAATAATATGAAATAATGATATGAAGTAATAACTCTCTAAATACCAGAATATCTACTTTTCAATGTAAAACTGTACCCAAACTAATTTTTCAAGCTCCTGTGGAAACACATACAGGCATTAGCAGAGAACATTTTCCATCCGAGGATAATTTTACTTGTAATTGAGAAGTACTTCTTGGAATTAGTTATTTGTTTACAGCAGTGCACTTTCTGCAATAATAATAAAAATTTCCAGCCAAGGAACGGAATTTTAATTACATTAAGTGTATGCAGTTATCATGGTGGTGAGAAGCACATTAGGACAAGTGAATTCATCTGCCCGTGTTTAGACACCTATAAGATGGATGTCCAATTTAAGCTACTTGTTTTGTCTCTCCGACTGTTCCATTTACATTCTCTTACTCATCCATTCTCACTCTCTGTCCCTCTCTGTTGACCAGTTTTCACTCTGATAACTGTGCAAATAACTAACTCAAAACTAGATATTTAACTTATAGGCAGCTAAGATACATGTAATCTGTTTCTAGGTCTGTCTGTGTTTTTCTGTAGCCAACTGTAGACAAACTCACAGCCTTAGAAATATCATCAACAAATAATAAGGACAAACACATTAGCATATAATTGTCATATTCCTTTTCATGACTTTGCAGCTTTCTTTTTCTTCTGCATTTTTAAATCCTCCTAAATGTTCTACAGAGAACATAGAAGTCAGTGTTTTGTTTTTTTAAGTAATATCTTTGTTTAGACGTGCTATAAGAAAAGAACTTTTTTCTGGTGTCTTTTGGGATATCTTGTTACTTTACATTGTACTTTAGAACAGAATCAAAAAAATGTCAGGCATTTTAATAAAATGTGACTGCCAAAAATGCTAATATTTTTCTTTTTAAAAGCAGGTACTTCTTTGCATTGTTTATTAAATTTCTGGTGAAAAATGGTTAGATGGTTCTGCCTCACAAAAAAAGTTCAGTCATGAGTTTTATTGAAAGTCATACATCCTCCCAAAATACATGTGCTTTGCTAAAACAGATATCCTTCATCAAGGGCACATTTTTTAACTCCAACCAGATCTATCTATAAACAAAGAGAATTTGACAAGGAAAAGAGGGGGTTGTGGCTGAAGGCAGCGACTAAAGATATGGATGATTTTAATTAAATTGCCAAAAGTAAGAGGCGTGTGTATGTTTAGATGAGTCCCTAGACCAGATCCATAACAGCATTTCAGTCCATGAAAAGTCCATGACAACATTCATCCATGAAATAGCAAAGTTCGAAATTTTGATTTAAAAGTTCTCTGGTGATTTAGGTACTTTTGGAAAGGCTTGTGAAACCACAGCAAAGTGGGATGCTATCATGTGCTAACATCCTTTCATTAGTTTAGACAGACTAAAACTGGTTGCAGTAACAAAGCACAAGCTTCTGCACATGAAAACAATCTAAATACCTGTCCTAGCCCTGGGGACCGTGTTCTCTAAATATGAGCTCATTTAAAAACTGTATTGTCCCAGCTCAACTCCTCTCGCTCTCTGACCTAAGTAAATGAAACTTTCACTAAATAGAAACACACCTTCATGGTAAATATATCCCACATCTTCAATCTAGGGAAAACATTTCCTGTCTGTGCATCCAAGAGCCTGTGTCCGCGGTGTGGTGCAGTGAGCCTGAAAGTGCTGACAGGGGTGAAGCTGGGGCTTTCAGCAAGACTGTGATAAGGGAAAGGTCTGGAATCCGTAAGCTGGAGGACATCATAGATAATACCTGCCCTTCCTCTCTGTCCCTTTTGGCTTAATGCTAATTCAGACTGCATCTTTCAATGCTAATGCAGAAGCAGAGGGCATGGTTTTGATCACAGTGATAATATCTGCCTTCCCCCGCTTTATTTCCCTAATGCTTGCTACCTTCCTCTTGGCAACACACACGTCCTTTCCACCCAGGAGGACCAACTGATCATTAGCACCTGGTTCCCAGTTTTCCAGCTGTGGGCCTAAAACTCTCCTGGCTGGGATCTTCACTCTGCAAGCTGCATCACACACCTCCAGTGGGTCCAGTTCTCTGCATCAGCACGATGGCCAGGATACAAAGGTCCCCAGGCTGGGATCATGCACTGCAGGGAAGTAGCCAGCTGAACACAAGCTGATCCGTGGGTCTCAGGAAACAGACCATGAAATATTCCTTTTAGGAGGTGCTCATGTAAATCAGGAAATGGTAGCACTAGCCTGAATAGAATAAAATAGAGGAAACTGCTTTATGATTTTGGGTAAATGTCTCTGCATATTAGCTCATTTCGGGAATGTCTTTTGTTGCTGTTTACCTCAGACTTACCACAGGGTCCCAGTACTCACACAGGCAGTTACAGGGGCCATTTGGTACCCAAACTTATCAGACATGGTAACCTGTTCATTTGCTATGTCTTTAGCATAACACCACGATGGAAATTTTTCTTGTTTCACATGTTTAATATTTATGTTGGATAGCTGCAAGATATAATGAAAATTCAGTTTCACAGCCGGTTTGAACCTGTTTATTTCTGCTTTTCTGAAAGGCAAGAATAGAGAGAGATGAGATATTTCACACAGAGAGGTAAAAGAGGAGGGCAAACAGTGAGAAAATAATGGAAATGTTCTGCAGATAAAAACAATATGAGAGAAGAGAATGATTTTTTTTCTTTTTCTCTGAAATAAGACCTACCTAAGGCATGCTCATTTATTTATCTAATGGCAGTGTAGGTCCCTTGATACTGCTCCTTTATATGTCACCAGTGCAACAGTACAAGGACTTGCCAGCTTGGTTAGAACTCATCAATTAGCCCCAAAAGCTTTGCATCAACCCCTGTGCTTTTTATTGGCTTTATTTCTCCATCAGACCTGTGTAGAGAAGCCTCCTGCCAGCAGGGGGTGGATCTGGTCTGGAAACGGGGACAAAACAAAAATGCATCTTAAAGCACCAGGCAGCACCCTGGTTTAATCGTTGTATTTATTTATAACAGTATAACAGGGAAAGTGCCAAGACATTATCTAATACATGGATGGTGCCGCAACAGCTTTTCATCTTAGTCTGGGAACCATTAGGACGTTTTGCTGCATAAATAACACAGTGAATTAAGTCTTCTTCTTGTATCAGCACCATATGTTAATAGCAAACATATTTCTAATGTTTATTTGAATAGCTTCAAAAGGGGATATTACAACAGATCAGCTGAACTGTAAACACTATTAAAACACTTTTTAAACTTTGTTGCTAATGCCTCTTCGTAGATGGAGAAAAAAAATGGTGAGAAATTTCAAAAGTGCTGGGAAAAAAGAGATTTCCACACATGAATTTCTAAGTACATTTATTAGCTATGCAAATTCACTGGTCTCAGTAACTGGGAGGCTTACAATTCTATCTTATGTGAATAACAGCAAAAACTGGGTTGTGTAATTAGTCTGTGGTCTTCCATCAGTAAAAAATTCTATTACAGGGAGCTGCAGTGCTGACATTTATAAGTTTCTGGGTGATGTATTAGAGTTACCATAAATACAGCTGATAGTAGCAGTTGCTGTGGCCACAAATTAGGCTACTAAATCAAATGTAAGTACTCACATGGCTCTTCTTTTTTTTTTTAAAGAAAGCTGAAAATTAGCAGATTTTTCTATGCAAGTTCACATATCACAGAAAAATGTCAGTGAGTTCAGTCCAAGGGATACTCTACGTTTTTTTCACTCTCCTTTGTTTTCTAACAGTACTGCCATCAGCATTTTTTGCCCTTTTTCAAAGACACTCACCCTTCATTTGTGAAAGCAGTATCAAACAGCAGGTCAGCTGCTTTTTCTGTGTGTGTGCTGTTTCCTTTAAATGCATTCTTGAGTGAACGCTGGTAGCTGTAAAGACAATGATGGGACTACTCAGTGGGAAAGAATATTTAGCCTTCTGCAACACAAGGAGATGCTGATTTTTCTGTATCTGTATCCAACTAGGTTAGTAGGCAGAAAATCTGCCCGCACAATGAAAACAGTTTCAAAGATTTTCACAGGGAATTAAAAATTAATGCCAGAGGTTCATGCATCCTGAGTTAGTCCTTTAAAATTAAAAATCAGTGATGCCAAAATTTTGATTAAATGCAAGGAAACAAGTAAAATATTACACTGGCTGGGATTCACTTGCTTAAACACAGTCGTCTAGTGTCATTTAAAATGTGCAAAGGTGTGACAGTTGTCTGCGGCCAGGGCGTACCATATAGTATCTACACAGAAGTCTTCTTCCACGAAATCAATCAGAACACTGACAGGATACCACAGTGCATCTGAAATGGTGTTACACTCCTATGGATTGGCAAAGGAATCCTATCCACACTAAGAAAATCCCCAGTGGCCAGTAAGTAAATTTAAATGTCTGTGTAGGTTCAACATTTTCTTTCTCTTTCTGCTCCAGAGACTTGCCTCCCTCCTAGGCTATTTCCTGAAGCTTCGGTCTGAGAAACTGAGTTCTTTCTGCATAGTAAGAATCTCCCCACATATGTGACATAGCTAATTATCTGTCCCAAATATAAGGGACTAATTTTTTGAATGCGAACTACTTCTGGATTCAGGACTCTAGTCCCAACTTTGTAAAGGAATCCAGGAATGTAAAGGAGTCCAGTTATGGGTCAAGCACTCCCTTGTCTGTAGAAGTGAACTCAGTAAACAATGAATTTCACCATGCCTCACACAAGTTGCATATGTAAAACTCCTTAAAACAGTTGAGCCCTTCTACTGCTTCCAGTCCTCTGCAGTGAAGCTTGTGTACCAAAAATGGACAGCCAGCACTGAAATACTTCATCTGGACTTGGCAATTTTGAGCATAGTTGCACAAGTACAGTACTTTCTGTCCAAAGCCCTGAAATTTCGTGACCTAGATATAGATGCTGACTGGCTATTTCAGCATGTGTGCATGGATCTGGGGCACTGTGTTGCATGGACCTGACTCAGTATCAGCAATATGGCTTTGAAGCCAAACTTTTAAGTCAGTACAAACACAGAGTAACAGAAGAGACATTTTGGCATATGACTATTAAACGCAAGCTGTCTGAAGAGCATTAAAAGAATATATTATTGCAGATCCAAATATAGAATCCAAGTGCAGAAGTTACAAAATAGCAAAATACGTACAACCCTAATTTCTTTTTCTTCAGATGTGTATCTTATAGTGTGGTATATAATTACGTTCAAACCTGTGACAGAGCATGAACTATTTCAGGCACAGGACAGGATATGCTCTGAATAAGAGCAAAAGCACTAGACACCTACTTGTGCAGTAAGCACACTCTCTCAGAGACTGGAAAAGAAAGAGCAGTGTAAGGCTTTGTTTCAGTCTATCAGTTTGCTACATTCCCAGGCTATAGATTTTTAGTATGTTATATGAGCTATGAAGGTGGGAGGAAAATGAAGGTAATCACCAGCTGTAAACTGGCTAAGGGGTCCCTAATCAATCCTTGTAACTTGCCTCCTAACAATCTCATTATTGTACTGTATGTGTACTCTCTTTTAATACCCGTAAAATGTCAGCTGTGTGCTCTTTGCTGAAGGTAGTTTAAATTTTGTTGAATTCCTTCCTTGGTAGCATAGTTTCAGCATGTGACAAGGAAAGCTAAATCAAAATATTGTGATTACTATTGTAATTCAAGTGGACTTTAAGCACATATTTTTCTTTTTTGGAAATAGTTTGCTACTTTCAGAATGGTTCATGTCTTCTATCTATAAACCAACAGTAGAATACTTCTGAATATGCAGATGAGACCAAGCTGTGTGGTGCAGTTGATTCACTTGAAGGAAGGACCTGGATGACTTTCAGTAGTGGGTCCATTTGAACCTCATGAAGAGCAACAAGGCCAAGCACAAAGTTCTGCGCCTGGGTCAGGGCAATCCTCAGTATCAATACAGACTGGAAGATGAACTCATTGAGAGCCCTATGCAGAAGTACTTGGTTGATGACAAAATGGCCATGACCCAGCAATGCGCGCTCACAGCCCAGAAAGCCGATTGTGTCCTGCTACATCAAAAGAAGTGTGACCAGCTGGTTGAGGAAAGTGATTATCTACCTCCACTCTGCTCTGGTGGCAACTCACCTGCAGTGCTGTGTCCAGCTCAGGTGCTTGGAGAGGGTCCTGAAGAAGGTCACAAAGATGGTCAGAAGGCCGGGATACCTCTCCTGTGAAGAAAAGCTGAGAGACTTGGTGTTGTTTAGCCTGGAGAAGGCTCCCTAGTGTACCTAAAAAGTGCCTACAAGAAAGACAGTGAGAGATTTTTTTGTACCAAGACCTGAAGTGACAAGGAGTAATGGGTTTAGAAGTGTGTAGATTCAGATTAGATACTGGAGAGAAATTCTTCACTGTGAGGGTGGTGAGATATTGGAACAGGTTGCCAAAAGAATCTGTGGATGCCTCGCCCCTGGAAATGTTCACAACCAGGCTGGATGGAGCTTAGGGCAACCTGGTCTCGTAGGAGGTGTCCCTGCCTACAGCAGAGGGGTTAGATGACCATTAAAGGTGCCTACAACCCAAATCATTCTGTGATTCTATGAGTGTAGCAATGACTAAATTAGCCCCTAGTTTCTGACACTCCTTTGCACTTCCTCTTAGAGCAGCAGGAATACATTTGCAAACATCAACCTTGCTTCAGGGGCATGCAACAGGTAACATGCTTCAACCAAACCACAGTAAAATATTCATATTGATTCACAATCCGTGAGTCCACAGACTGAGACTGGAGCTTCTGAGCTGTACTGCTTACTTGTGACACCTACCTGAGAATTTTGTAGTCTGGCTGCACTCTTGGAACATTGGAGAGATCAGGTCAAGCTGAGGGGTGTGTGGGAAGTGTGTGGGGGCAGGTGTCATTTCCTGAATTTGCCTCTTCCCACACACACTTGGATAGGAAAGAACACATGTTGTGACTACAAATGGGATTATTCACTGAGTATGGCAGGATCAAATTGCTGTTTTGAAATAATCTTTCCTGTATTAGGCATGCTAACATCCAGGAAGGAAGAAATAGCTCATATGAATACTCAGATCATCCTCCAAGATACAGGAATGGCACCAGTTTTGACTTTTGTTATTTTCTCCATTCCTATAGCGTCTCATGACTTTTGGTCTGATTACCAGAATCAAGTTCAAGAACTTTGGGAAAGGCCACAGGGTACATAGCCAATCTCTACAATGGCAGAGTTTATGCCAAATATAGCTCTTAAATATGATATTATTTAAATATTTTTTTCATTATATTGTTTGAAGTGGAGCCACTCAGTCTGCCTTGTGCAGTCTGCCAGTTTTTAATCATGAACTGAAATTTGAAATGCTTATTTTATTAGGGCAAAAAATGCCAACATTAAAAATATTATTATTAATTTTAAAATAATGTTTTAGTTATTCTGCCTCCAAAATACAGTCAAATTTTCTGTTCACAAATTTAGAAATGAATGTAACTTATTTATTTTCTCGCTTCTCTGAGAACATAAGAAGTAGGTTTTTGTAATAAAGTCTTTACATGATGGCAGACAGTGTATCCTGCAGACACATTATCCCCACAAACATGATGGATATATGTGCTATTTAACCCAAACTAACCCATTACGTCAAAACATTTAACAGCTCTTTGTTTTTGTTCTTCATTTTAGTGGAAGTTCCACCTGGCAAATTCATTGCTATGCAAACATTTTCCATTGCACACTTTTCTGATGTTGCTCTTGAAAAGGATTCTTTTTACTAGTGCTTTTTGATATTTAATGATTGTCGAGCCATCAAATGTTCAAGTCTCAGAATCACCTCATTACTTAATTTTGGCTTCACTCTGCTTCCCTCTTTGAGGTTGAAACAAAAGGCAACTGAGTAAAGAACTCAGATGACTTCGCCATGGATTGCCTTGACCTTGAACACCCCTTCATGCCCACCACCTACACTTGTCATGCCAACAGACTGCTTTACTGACTTAGCTTGTTTGCTCAGTAAGATACTTGACTAGATTTATCTCATTATCACATCTTCTGTCACAGTTAGATCTACTGCTGTGACTCTGTGGATCACATTTCTTCAGTAAAGCTCTAATGATCCTGGCAATTATCTGGTAGGTTATACTACTGACAAGGAATATTCATTTAAGCATCTTAAATATTTTAAGAAATCTCACTGAATTTTGCTAGTGTCTGAAAATCATCACTTATCTAATGATACAGAGTATATCTTTGCCTTATAAACACTTCAAGATTTGGCCTACCATGAGAATTTTTCACTCAGGGCTAAATGCAACCCATTACATCAGCTTATTGCTATCCTTAACTCAGGATATGCCCTATGGAGGTCACAAAAGTCATAAACCCTTAGATTTTCTTATGCAGTTTTTTCTCAGTCCTTCCAGATGTTGAGAAAGAAAACCCAAACACACCAAATAGAAAAGTCAGGTGAACAGGTAGTATTTTGCAATTAATGAAGAAGAGAGAGAAAGATTAATTTTTAACAGTATCTGCTCTCATGTGAAAGACACACCTTTATGAAAACGTGTGATGTTTCCAACTGGTTTCAACAGTTTCCTATGACCACATACCCCCAGTTCCTAGAGGACTAGGTTTATACCACAGAATAACCACACCAGGGCATCATTCTATTCAGGCTGTATTGTGCAGGAGAGAAACAAGCATATCATAGTGGTTTCGACAGCAACAAGAGCAAAGAAAGCATCCACCAGTAAGAAAACAATAAGGAAAGCTGTGTGTAGATCTGCATTGGGATGTGTGTGTCAGTATTACCCTAGGATTCAGCTACACAGGATGCACCTTGGGACTCACAGTGCAGCATCCCCTCTTGAGGTAAGTCCTTAGGGGCTTCATCCCAGAAAATTAGGCAGTGAAAAGTCTTCTCTTTCTAATTATTTTATGTAATAGCTTAATGAACATTAACATGGGATATCAGCAATGATTTTGTGAACACCCTCACCACCTCGGGGAGATTCTGACTTAAACACCACACCAGAGACGCTATTAGTATTCTGGTAAGTTGTATTCTTCTTCTACCAGTTAAACACCTGCTGCTGGGAACAGAGGAACTTGAGAGCTATTGAGTTAAGAAGATGGAATGAGCAGCAGACTGCCCCTAGCTTTCCAAAAGGAAGGGTCTTGGTTCTTTGCCAGGACAGGATAAAAACAGTAATATCATTGATTCCATAGACCAGAAGCCAGATTTGTCACCTGTCAGCTCAATACTCCTAAGCAGAATACTGGGAGAAGCAGAGTCATATTCCACTGTGTTCCATTGCTTTATTCACTCTGGCCCAGAACCACAGTCCTTGGCTCCACAACCACACTTCGCTGGGAGCAATGAAGTGCTTTCCTGTCTGGACTAGCTTACAGCTTGGTGAAAGGGGCAGTGCCTGGGAATAAAGGGAGGGAAATTTATCTGACAGGGAGCTGAATTCAGATGTCCAGCATGGAGTAACAATAACATTCAGTGTCAAAGGTGTGTGGCTCCTTGTGGTTTAGGACAGACCTGCCATTTTTGTTCCATAAAAACTGTTTTAGACAGTATAAGCACATATCAAATTATTGTTGCTGACAGGAAAAAAAAAAGAAAAAACCCTTCATGTTCTGAATTCTGAGTGGAGAGAAGACACAGATCTGTGCCTGACAGTTCTTACGGGCTAAGTCTAAACAAGCCTTCTTTTTGGGTGGAGGCTTTTTGGTTCTTTGAAGTGTCTGATTTCCTCCTATCAGGTATGCAAGTTATCAAGGTACTTAAACTGTTTTAATTGCCTTGACAGGCCGCCTACATTTAAGGCTTTGCAACATTTTTGCACAGAGAACAAAACCTCAGGGTAAGGTACCAACATCAGTGAAAATTTTACAATAACTAATATTTTTTGGAAATCTAACTGGCTGAATACATCTGCTATAGAACTATGTGTGACCTGAGGGGCAAAAATCACTTCCAAAGTGCGTATAGTTTATGCAGCTTGCAATAAATATTATTCTCAATTATAATTCCACTTTTATCAAACAGACAAGCATAACTTGTCAAAAATATTTTAAAATGCCTTTGCATGACCTTCTCATGTCTATTACCATATTCTTGACAACTGAAAGTTATAAGCTTTTTAGGTAGACATGGAAATTCATCTAGATATTAAGAATTTAATTTAGAAGTCCAACCACAATTCCCTTTTGAGGGGGAAATTAAACATAAACCCGCTGAACTCATAGGTTTTGATTGATTAAAAATAAACCCACCCAGAATAAGTGTCCTTGCATGATTGATCCAATTGCTTGTTATTGAATATTTCTTATTTTCCTAAAGAGATTTTTCTTCATGAATCATGAATGTTCAGCATTCCTGAGTTGTGCTATAGGCAGTTCATTCTCATGTAGTAAACTGAGCTGCTAATACCCATTACCAGTATGCCTTGTTCCATTTCTGCTGCTTCCTAACCTGGGAACACAAGCATCCATCCTTTACTACAGCAGCAGGTCTTATTCCACAGTCTGATTGGGTTCAAATGCAGAACCACACCCCTCAAGAGAATTTGGGGTAATTCTTGCTGCTTCGTCACTTGGAGCCATACATTGACATCAGTTCTTGTCAGGAACAGGCTAGTATTCAAAGGTCAGCATGCTCCTGACTTCTTCTTCTTTTTGCTTTGATTTCCCACATTTATAATTAAAATAAAATTAAAAATTAAAAAAAGAACTATTAAAACAACCCCCAAACAACTTTTTGCTTGATTTGAGCGTATGGTGACGCCCTTTTAAAAAAGATTTTGTTAAGATAGCTAAGAATGAGTAAATGTTGAACTCTTCTGAGGCATCTTTCCACCTTCCTGAAGTTTGTAGTGAGCAATAATTCAAGCACCTTGTAGTGCTCAGTCCTCGGAATGGTGTAAACAGGCATTTTACATGTGGAATGGGAAACAATGGGCCCACAGTTTTACCTCCTATAACGTGGGCAAAGTCTAAAATTCATGGCTAGTGATATCAAGAATAAACTATATAGCTATCACTCCAAATTTGTTACTAGTTAGTCATGATTATATGTTATGCAAATAAACAACGTTGTTCATTGTCATTTGTGCAATTGTGAACCAACATTGCTGTAACACATTGAAAATCTTTAGAAGTTTTCATTTTTGTCCAGACAATAAATCAAGATCAGAAAAAAAAGAAAATACTAATGTGTGATAATATAAGAAAAACAATAAATCAAGATAATTTACTTGGAAAAGGCAGTATCTAGTTGCTGAAGAAACTCCTAGATTGAAGTCTGCATAATGACTTAAGTTTATTATTGAAAAAATTTTAAGAAGTAATCTTTCCTACTTCACTCTTTTGAGATAGGTTGGGTCATTTTCATTGATATTCCAGATGAAAAAATTGTGAGATATCAGATTCCATCAGAGGGAAGTTTTCCCCAGGCTGCAGAAGTCCCTAGACACAGCTAACCCACTCTGAAAACAGAGCAGAAAAATTTCATCCAAAAAAATAAAGCACAAGACAAACAGTAAAGGAGCAAAATTGGAGCCTGTGTCAGACTGGAAAGATAACAAGGTAAAGTCTGCAACTTAAATCTGTATGAAGAAAGCCTTGGGCAACAACTGAAAAGTGAGCTTCATCCTAGAGAGGACAATAAACTAAATATGTTCCTCTAGATGAAGTTCTCAACTTGACTAAAACCTACATTATTCTACTTCCTCTCTTCCATGTTTTTAATGCTTCAGACAGATGTTCCAGCTGGGAAGACAATGTGAAGTTTTAGCTTTGTCCCAGTTCTGAAGATTTTACCACTTGATTTAAATTCTATTCCTTGGGACTAAAATATATATTTATTTGGAACAAATAAATAAATTAATACCTAAATGTCTCTAGTGATTTGTGGTCCCAAAAAAGATGCTACACAATTTCCTTAGCTGACAATTTTTTCTTTTGTGACAGGATGGTTCCCTTTCATACTGGTGGAGTCCTTCAATAAGATTATCAGTTGAAATGGTCAAACTCAGACACAAACTTCCAACCAATTCCAAACACAAAAAGGAAACACGCAGAGGTCGGAGTCAAAGTTGGATAACCTGGAAGGAATACAGAGACATTGTGCAGTCGTCTAGGGTTGAAGGTAAGAAAGCTAAAGCCCAGATGGAATTGAACCTGCTAGTGGATGTCAAAGACAACAAGAAAGGCTTCTGTAAGTATGTGGTTGACAAAAAAAGGTGACGTGGAAAATGGGAGCCCATTGTTGAATCAGAGGATCTGATTACACAGGATATGGCTGAAGTACTGAAAGCCTTCTTTGTTTCAGTCTTCACTAGCAAGACTGTTCTTCAGGAATCCCAGGTCCCAGAGACCAGGAGAATAATCTGGAGCAAGGAGGATGTACCCTTGGTGGAAGAGGATCAGGTCGAGGAATACTTAAGCGCACCAGATACACGTAAGTTCATGGGCTCTGATAGAATGTACACACAAATGCTGACAGAAAAAAAATGCTGTTGGCCATTGGTTTGACATTAGAGTCATAATTAAAGTCAGGCAGCAAGAATGACACCAATATAGACTTCAGTATGCATGGACAAGAGGAAAAAAAAGGCGAAAAACTATGAGCGTATTTCTGCCACTTGTCGGGGGGAAGCTACGGCACAGTGATTTTGGTGACTCTATTTTCAGCCATATTTTCTACTAAACACCTTCTCTCTTGAGCACCATCCAAATTAAGTATTCTAACACAGGGCTTCCAACTTTATTTCTTTACAGCACAGCATCTTCCACTATTTTGTTTTTAAGTGCTGGCAGGTGCCAGGGCAGGCCAAACCCTAGAGATGTGCAGAGGCCAGTCTGGTCATGGGCAGAGCAGGTCCTGGGCCATGGGTTGGGTGAAGGTAGAGCCTAGTAAAGGGGTCAGGTTCAGGGCTGGCTGTGCACAAAATTGATGAATTTAAAAATCATGTGTAGTCAATGAGCTCACCAGCAGTGCACCAGAAACACACACACTTCCACACCTCTAAAAAGACTAGGTCAGGATCCATAAAGGCACACTGAGCACATACTGAAGGCTCCCACATTAGTAGTGTTATCTCAGGACTCATGAACAACTTTTGCAGTGCTGCAGTGACTCTGGAGCAAGCTGGGTTTTGCTGAGCAAACCGAAGGAGAGTCGGTCCTTCATGCTGGCGGGTGTGCTGGGAAATCAGCATGTCGCGCTCGTCAGAGCACTGTTGCGACAGAGATCTCTTCCTCTGACGCTGCCTCTGCAGATGCAGTAAATCATTTTCCCCGGCTACTGTTTGTGAGAATGAAGCCAAGGGAAAACTCTAAGTTGTTACAGGGGTGACAGTTCCTGGCAAGGGTGAGCTATAGTAAAAAGAGCCCAGGAGCTGGTTCATGTGTCATTCTGCACAGTGATGGATATTCTGATCTAAGTCATGTTTAAGAGCTGAAGGGAAAGAAAGCATTTGCTGTCTCTTCCTCTTATTCCTTCTTCTTTAGAAAGTCTCTCCAAATTACAATTCGTGTATAACATGCATGAGGTATGTATAGCACTGTACTATGTTGTACTGCATAGAAATTTTTACTTTGCATGTATGTTTTTTCCACTAGGATTTGTTGAACTGTTTTTTCTACATTAGCATTTTTTATTTGCAGACTTATTTCAAGCTTCAAATATTCAGGTACATATATAAAAAAAAGATTTGTACATTTTATTAATGCATTACATTTGCATTAGTAGAGGGGTTCTAGAGACACAAAACAACAGCACACCTACCTTTACCACACAGTTAAGAGTGGGCTGGAAGTCCCTTTATGGGTAGATCTGCCTGTTATAATTCACCTTCTTAAGCTGGTAGTCTACTTTACCCATGCTAATCACAACAAACTGTACTCCCTTAGACCTAGAAACCCCCGTTCCATGTCTTGCTGTGGAACTGTTTGTTGGTCATCAGTTTGACATTAGAGCCATAATTAAAGTCAGGCAGTAAGAATGACACCCAAACTTAGGCTTCTCCAAAGAGGAGAGAAAATGCAAAAACCTGCTAACATATTTCTCCCACTTGGCAGGAGGAAGCTAAGCCACAGTGATTTGGTGACTCTGTTTTCTGCCATATTTTCTACTAAGTACCTTTTCTCCCAAGGACCACCCAAACCAAGTATTCTAACAAAGAGCTTCTAACTTCATTTCTCTACAGCACAGCACCTTCCACTATTTTACTTTACTGTAAAATTATATAATGCAGCTGAATCTTGGTTACTTGAAATTCAGAGATGCAAAATTGTTCCGTATCTGAAACATATTCTTGTTGCCTGAATACAGCATGGATCTACTAAATCCTTTTTTACCTGAAGGTATGAAAATAGACTTAATTCTAAGTCTACCAATAGAAAAACCTAGTAAAACTTACACCATCAGTCATAAAAATACCTAGTTAGTATTTTCCCTAACCCTCTGAAGCAAAGTCATGGGACTTTTTTAAAGCTAACTCCATACTCTGTCTCCCACCCACCCAGTGTTTGATATGCCATTTAAAAAACTAATTGATCATACTTTAAAGCTTCTTTCTGGATGGTTATTTTTGGTGCCACCCACTTTACTTTGCACTTAGCATCAAGATGAGGGAGTGGACTTAGAAAGTTATTCAGCAGGGGGTGAAAAATGTGAGGAAAAGTCTTCTAGAGACTTCAACTTCTTAAAGTAATTTACCTGTCCTTGAACAAACTGACTGTAACCCCTCACTTGGAAATTACATTACACAGATAAATTACCTTACATCACATGCACCCAGGCTTCTTGTCTGGTCTATGTTTGTGTATTGGTTTTTCTTTTTTAATAAAATCAATCATATCTACCTGATTTCAGAAAGTTGTAACAACCCACATGTGCTGTGAAACAGATGTAAAGACACAGAGAAAAAAAAAGGATCAGACAATGGTTTAAGCTACATGCTGGCTCACTTAATTACTATTGATACATAAAAAATCATGTTAGTTTGTCACAAAAATCACAACTTTCTCAAGGAGGGTACTCTATGCTCTTTTGTGAGCCTTAAGGAGAAAAAGTACACAGGAAAATAAGGGCCACAGCAACAATTATTCCCCAAAACAACTGCCAAAATTTGGGCTGCAAACACAGATTTGAATTTTGTAGCATAAGGTTATTTCCCATATTAAATATTATTATTTAATAA
>VZRQ01002995.1:0-24783 GCA_013397975.1 Machaerirhynchus nigripectus | reverse complement strand
CTTCCAACTCAGATATTCTGTGATTTTCCCCTTTCACTATTTTTCTGTTAGTAGCAGATCCTTTTTCTTGGCAGAAGAATAGGCTTTTATTTATTACCTTACCTTTTTTGTCCTTTTCTTTTTGTTTATTCCCTATTTTCTTTCCCCAGTTACCCAGTGGGAGACTCTTCCACGCAGCAGCGGTTATCTCGGATGCTATGTACATCTTTGGTGGCACAGTGGACAATAACATCAGAAGTGGAGAGATGTACAGGTTCCAGGTAATTTGCTGATAGACTTACTCACTTCCACACCAGTTCCACATGAGTCCTGGCTCTGGCTTTGGCTGTGGAGTGTCTGGTTTAGCTCACCATGAGGCTTTTATTCCGTGGCCTTCCTACAAGCAGCCTCTGTATTTCAGATTCAGCTTTCAAAGGTCAATATGTGTCTTTAAAATCTTTTGAGAAATGTTATTTGGACAGACATTTTGGTAAGGTCAAGCCCTCTAGTACCTTCTAAAGTCCTACAGAGATCGTGACAATTTTGACAAACCGTTGGAAAGTGTAGCAGATAGGATTTGCCATGTTATTTCATTAAAATTGGCTCTTCCTCTTCATGTGCTGTCCTGGTCAGGGCTGTGGGGCAGTGTGTTTTGTATTGAGGTTTTATCTCCATGCAGCTCTCCCACTCCCATCCCACAGAACTATGGGAATTGAAAATTTTAAATTCAGGATTCTCACACCAGATTAAATCCCAGCTACACTCAAGTTTATTTTTATTGCATGGCACCTTCAGACAAGTGCTGAGAGCAGGTGAGACTCCCAGCCTCTGAATCCTCATATCTTAAAGTTGTGAAGAGACACAGTTCTTGTGTGTTACACTGTGTTATCTGTCCTTAGCCTCACCATGGAGGAAGCCCTTGCATGTGTTTGGTTTGCCTGTTACATTCTACTTTATGTACTACACTGAGGCTGAGTTAATAAGAAAATCCAGTGATAGTAGATGTAACCTCAACACTTTTGGTCATAGAAGCATAGAATCAGGAACATCCTGAGCTGGAAGGAACCCACAAGGATCATCCAGTCCAACCCCTGGCCCTGCACAGACACCCCAACAATCCCACCCTGAGCATCCCAGAGAGCCTTGTCCAAACGCTCCTGGAGCTCTGGCAGCCTTGGGGCCGCGCCCATTCATTCCCTGGGGAGCCTGGGCAGTGCCCCAGCACCCTCTGGGGGAAGAACCTTTCCCTGATCTCCAGCCTGAGCCTCCCCTGACACAGCTCCAGCCCTTCCCTGGCTCCTGTCCCTGTCACAGAGAGCAGAGATTGAAGCTGTCCCTCCACTGCCCCTTGTGAGGAAGCTGCAGACCCTGAGGAGATCTGACCTTAGTCTCCTCTGCTGCAGAGTGATTCAAAATTTGAAGTTTATATAGCCACTGAAATAAATTCTGTCTTCTGTGGGGTTTTATTTTTATTTTCAGTTTTCTTGTTACCCTAAATGCACTCTCCATGAAGACTATGGAAGACTGTGGGAAAACAGGCAGTTCAGTGACTTGGAGTTTGTTTTGGGAGAGGTGAGTAGAATTTATTGGAGAGGTGCCAATGGGGGTGTTACTGTGTGTGTGGTGTGTTTGCTGAGAAAAAGCAAATTCTGCAAAGGTTGTGCCAGAAACCCTGGGAATGAATCACTGGTGAACTGTCTGCCTGGTTTAGTAAGTTTCACTTATCCAGATAAATTTTTAAAGCTGCAAAGGAGAAGAAACTTTTAAACTGAGAAGATCTATGGGTCACTGACTTAGCCTGAATTTACTGAAGCATGTTATATAAAGTTGCAATATGAAAATAAACCAACCACCTCTGTACTCCCAGGTCCCAGTTGCCTCCTGGGAAGAAGGCAGGTCAGTGTTTTGCAAACACATTATCATTTCAAGAGCCATTTTTAATTACTGAAACAAAAGAGAATGAGAAAAAGCAGTACAGGGAAATGGTTCTCTAGTAATGAAAGCAGTTAAAAAATTTTCCAGAGAACAGGTTTTCTGAAGATAAACATGAGAAATTTGAACTTACCTGCATTCTTTTTGCAAAAAGAGAAAGTTAGAAAAAGCTTTACAAAGCTCAGAGAACAGATCCTCAACAACAGGTGAAATAAATTATGACTAACAACAGCAAAAACCATTTTGAAAAGGGAAAATTAAACAGAAAATCAGATGCAGGAATAAAAAGCAATATATGTGACACAGCAGCTTCCCCTCAGTGAATGTGACACAGGCTCTTTCCCAAATGCTGTTTGCCATTAGCCTTTGGGGAAATAGGTGTTGAATTTCATCTGTATGTGCAGAGCAGATGTAAGGCTGCCTTTGACTCTAACTTGAAATGAATCATAACCTGGGGTTCAGCCCGGGTTTCTATGGCTTCTGCTGTCTGCTACAACCATGGGATTTGGGGATAATAGTTGAATGTGATTTCTCCCTTTGCCTTTGGCAGAAGGAGGAGCGAGTCCGAGGGCACACTGCGATCGTCACCGCTCGCTGCAAGTGGCTGAAAAAGAAAATCATGCAGGCCAGGGAGAGGGTGAAACAGGTGAGTGTTTTGGAAAAGTAGCCTTGTAGCAAGGTAAGGCTTATTCTGCCCAGGCTTGGGAATAAGGTTGTCAGGAGAAAAGTAATATCTGCTGAGACAGCTGGAGAATGGGAGCAGTGTCTGATGCTAAGGTGCTCTTGAGCAAGTAAAATAAAGAGGATCATTAGTATTAACAAAGCTACTGGATGTGTATCAGGAGTGTAACATGGAGGAGCCAGAGTTAATCCAGTTATCTGGATATGACAGTGTGGTTCTTGGAAGCTCTCGTAGCTGTCTGAGGTCTAATCTTGTGGAATGCCCCAGAGAGGTGTGTGTACCCCGTGGGGAGGTAAGAGCTGTGTCATGGGGATGGCCCACAAGATCAGACAGATTAGAGGGAAGGAAGGCAGTGCTAAGGGTTTCAGCTGCCTCTGTTCCCTTAACCTTTGTATTTTTTGACTTTTTCGAGAGGTGAAAGTCTGGTGCCTCTGATCATTGTCTGTTAATTTTAACTACTTCCAGGTTTTCAGCAGCAAACATTTAATGGCTTTTGGGGAGGTGGTAGCACACAACGTGCAGTAAGATGTGGATGCCTCACTGCCCCCCAGTTAATTGTTTTGCCACTGGAAAGGCCATGGGGAAAGGTTGTCAAAGTGAAACTTGAGGTAACAGAGTGCTTTAAAATACTTCTGTGCAGCACTTTGAGCTCTGCTTTTGCAAGGCAGGGTTTGTGGAATCTGCTCCCACCTGTCCCTCCTTCAGAGAGTGAGGCTGTTGCTGCTGTGGGCAGGAATGTGAGTTCAGTGCAGTTCATTCCTCCCTTGCTCTGACGTCCTGCTGCTGACCTGTATCCAGGGTCTTACTTGTGTTCTGGTCCATGTGTGTCCCAGGATATGGAACAATAAGTCTAGGACATATGAATTCCTTGTTATCTTGAAGATAATCCTGAAGCTAAATCCTGGGTCTTAAAGCATGTGGAGTAAGAAGAATCCTCTGGTTTGGTGGTAACTTGTGTGAACTGGCACAGCCTTGTGCCATGTTTGGGTGGTTTTTCTGTTTCATTAGAAATCAAAGCAAGACATTGAAGAGGAGGGACACACCACGTGCCAGAAGGACGGGATTGGTGGGAATGTCAAGCTGTGCCGATTGCAGCCGCTGCTGGAAGTGCCCATCCGAGAGGCCGAGGCCCAGCCCTTTGAGGTGCTCATGCAGTTCCTGTACACTGATAAGATAAAGTATCCCCGCAAAGGTAGGGCAGCAGGGTGAAGTAACACTGGCACTAGCGAGGGGAGGGGGGCTAACGTGTTTTGAAACAGCAGGATCAAGCATTTGCAGGTGATCAGTCCTGTTCTGAGCACTTATTACTAACCTGAGATTAAACAAAAAGCAGATTTTTATCAGAGCATACTAACCATGCCTTTTTTTTTCCTAATTCTTTTCAAATATCAAGGAAGAAGAAGTTCTTGATCATTCCAAAAGGTGTAAAAACCCCCAAACAAACAAAAATATTGTGGTATTTTGAACATCACAGCATTGTGCTTGGAAGGACCATGTATCTTATCCTGGCTTGGCTTATTTCCTTCTTCTGTTACTATTTCGATCCATTTTAAACTGAGCCCACACAGAAAGGTGTGCAAGCCAGTGTTTATCACCTGTTAAAAATCCAATCTGAAGGAATACCTCAAGAAAGAAAAAATCCATTTGATGCATTCATTGAAGTTCTCTGAGTTAAAAACACTTGTGGGTGGGGAAGTAACAGCCAGAGATCTCGCAGCTCGCACACAGGGAATCCAGCTCCTGGCTGTGTGAGTGGTGAGGGCTGTGGGGCTTTGGGAGTGAGGCTGGATGCAGTGAGGGACTCCAGCTGCCGGGGCTGGGGAAGCTGCAGCCATGGGGCACAGTGAAGTACAGCTGTCGTAGCACTGAACTTAGCTTCAGCTTCACTCCAAGATCCTCCCTTTCTGCAAAGGTAATTCTCAGAAAAGAAGTGATATGTGTCCATTTGTGTCAAGGCTTTCCCTGTGAGGAGGCCTGTCTGAGAATGATCCCACTGGAGGGGGGTGAGGGAGCTGCTCCCTGGGTTCTGCTGACATTGCCAGATCCCGCTCCCAGCCATTCGCTGATCCTCGGTACCCTCACCTCGAGACAGGCTCAGGCCAAGGGGAGGCTTGGACCCCTGAGCTCTTCCCGTTGTTACAGGCTTCCCAGGCAGCCTGCCCCTCTCCCCCAGCCTGTGAGAGGGTCTCCCTGGCGCTCCTGTTCCTGCTGGGATCCTCCATGGGCCCTGCCCATTTGTATTCCTGGTTGCTCCTCTCAGTTCAGAGAGCAGCACCCTGGGGAGCCATCCAGAGGCTGAGCTAATGGAATTGGGCATGCTCATCAAATGGGATTTTCCAATTAGACACAGGGAAGGCACGTGACATGCAAGAGGGCTTTTCTGTATTAAAAAGTAGTTAGAGCAGATGGGCAGAGATCTCCTGTGAGGAAAGCAAAGGCCATGGGGGATTATTCCTTGAGTTGGTGTCCCAGTAGCCCCATTGCAGTGGCCTACAAGGGCCCTCTCTGCCCCTCTCGCAGCCCTCGTAGACCAGCTGTGGGTCTGTGCAGGCTGAAGCACAGAGTGAAAGCACAGAGTGCCTTCATAAGGGTCTGTCAGAATCAGGGAGCTGATTGTTAATAATGTGTAAAACCCAAGGACTCTGGCAGGGCTGCTGGCAGCTGGCACTGTGAGAAATTGGGCTGCAAGCTCCGGAGCTTGTCAGGGATTTTAGAGACTTCACTTTTTTGGAGGGTTTCAAAAAATTGTGATCCAGATTGTCACAAAATCTTTGTCTAAAAAATACTTTGGGGTGGCTTTGCATGCTTCAAGTTTGAACCTCCTTTTCTAGTATGGATTCAGATTTTATCTAACCAGGAATGTAATTTTTTTTCTCCATAAAAATACTCCAGTCACTGCCTGTTCTACTATTCCGCTTGCTCTGGTTGATATAAAAAGTACTTACAGGAGGGTTCCTTTCTTTTTTCTGTGAGCTCTCCAGCAGTTTTCCCTCTTGCAATTCCAGGTCATGTGCAGGATGTGTTACTCATTATGGATGTGTACAAACTGGCCTTAAACTTCAAGCTCTCTCGGCTGGAACAGCTCTGCCTTCAGTATATTGAAGCATCTGTAGACCTGCAGAACGTGCTCATTGTGTGTGAGAATGCTAACAAGCTTCAGCTGGATCAGCTAAAGGTAATCGCATTCTGCATACAAAGTAACTGATAAGAAATTTTTTAAAATAAAGTTTATGTAATTAATGTTTGGCTGAAGGTATCAGCTTTTGCAAATTCATCATTCCTTTAGTTACAGTATACAGCTTGAGTATATTTAGCATGGGTTGTCCTGCAGTGCCTTGTGATATTATGTAGGCTTTTTTCAATAAGTGCTCGATATTTTTGCATATCTGCTTTGTAGAATGTCAAGGGCAGAGTGACTTTGGCTCTTCATCAGTTCACTCTTGCTGCAGCAAGATGGAACCAGTGCATTGCCTGGTCTTGCCGTGTTATCTATACTGAGACTGCAGATAGGTTCTTTCACCTGGACAGATGGAAAAACTAAACTCTGTTCTCAGGCCTTTGCGCTGAAAACCAAAATGTGCCAGTGATTCTCTGTCTCTGTGGTGGGTGAGGGGCTTTTGGGTGTTTGGTGACAATCAGGGTAGGGTTGACTCCCAGCTGCAGCCCAAGAGGTGCTGGCCATGCTGATCCCAGCACAGTGCCCAGGGCCAGTTCTGCTGAGCCTGCAGGGAAGCAGCTCCTGCCCCCAGCCCAAGAGCCAGAGCAGGACTGTGCAGGACCTGCTGATGATGTTCAGCCTGTGCACACCAGTGACCAAATTGCTGCTGGCTGCAAGCACGGTGAGGCTGGAGAAACCAGTGTGCACCAGCACTTCCTCGGGCACTGTGTGTGCACTGGATTTGGAGAGGAAAGGCCTCCAGGAGGACAGCAGCAGGGTCAGCAGCAAGTATGTAAATGCAGGCACAGCCTTTGGTGCATGGCACCGTGGTGCCATCAGCTGCCCAGAAGCTCAAGCCACCTGCCCTGGCTACCTCTGGGGTGACAGGGCTCTTGCCCACAGCTCCAGTCAGGCAGGATCACCCTGAGCTGGCATCCTGTCTGCTCAGGTGCTCGTTAGTCCTCGTGGGTAGGTCCTCTGTGGAAAGCTGCTCTTTCTGGCATCCCACTCATTGTTTAAAACATTTCACAGGTGAGTCCTGACAGATACCTTTGGATCCCAGGTGAAATAAACTGGCAGGAAAAAGACAGTAGTAATGATTCTTTGGGTGAACTTGTACCCACCTAATGGTGAGCTGGTATAGATTGCATTTATTGCTTAATAAAATGTCCTGAGGGAAAGCCTTGGTTCATACTGGGAAATGAAGTGTTCTTTTTTTGTCTCTGACTGTCTAGCATTAGGTCTGGTTCATTTGTCACCTTTTCACCATACTGATTTTTGTAAGAAGTTTATCACAGAAGAGCCTTCCAGAGCTCTTGAACTGTTTGCTGTGTTTATGGAAAAGGTTCAGGCAAAACCCACACAAGCATAATAACCCTGCAAGCTCTTTGTACCCTTGCTGGAGAGTGTTGAGAGTTAAGATCTCTTCACCCTTTTAATTAACTTTTGGCATCTAATTATGTTAAGGGTTATTATGAGATAGCAACCAATCTTCATTATCTCTTGAGATAGAAAGTTTTAGAAAGCTTTGGAGCAGCGTGATGGGCAGTTAATCTCTTCCTTGTTAGTACTTCCAGTCAAATTTTTCTAGATGCTTAGAATTGTCCTGAATTTCCTCTTCAAGTAGGAGCCTAAATGGTCATTTAGGAAGGATAAGGATATCATTGCTTGATAGTTCCAACTGCATGATCCGTGTGGAGGTTCAAAGGAAAGGATGGCTGATGGCATATATAACATGTAACATTTATGGGATGCTGTAAGATGACTTCAAACAATAAGCCATAAATTTTTAAATTTGTATTGGTGTATTTTTAAGGAACATTGCCTGAACTTTGTGGTGAAGGAATCCCATTTTAATCAAGTTATAATGATGAAGGAGTTTGAGCATCTTTCTTCATCCCTCATTGTGGAGATTGTCCGGAGAAAGCAGCAGCCTCCTGTCCGAACACACTCTGACCAGCCGCTCGACATTGGTAACCTTCCTGCTTTGTGGAGTAACTCCTTGTGCTGGTTTGGCACTGCTGATGGTTTGTTTAGCCTGGGAAGATGTCTGGGAAGCAGCCCTCTGCAGCCCACCAGTTCCCAGCTGGGATAACTACTCAGGCTCTCTCCTGGACTGAGACAGAGCACAAGAGTTCTTTTCCCAGTGGGTTTCAATCAGAACAGTGTCCCATCAAAGTACATGGGAAATACAGTGATGTCCTTGCAATAAACCATCCTGATCCTGTTCAGAGAGATGAGAGAAGGAGCAGAAGGGTGTAAAGAATGATCCAAAAAAAGGCAGTGGACAGTCACTGTAAGTGGCTGAAGGGTGACGGAGCTGAGCAGGGAACCAGCCTGCTTGGAAGTGTTCACCAAGGAGGAACAGGAGGAAGGAGGAAGATCTTGTGAGTAAGGCACTGCTCTGTGTGCACGTGTGAAAGGAACAGGACATAGGGAGAAGAGAAATATGTGATGTACATTTTTATCATGGAATTCATCAAGGGCTGATTCGGGACTAGTCTTACTCAACATTTTAACATCCTGACACACAACACAAAGAATGTAATAATGAAATTTTCTAAGGCCACAAAGTTCAGAGTCATTGGCAGTGTTGGTGTGGAATGCTGAAAAAAAATAATTGGGAACTGGAGAGAAAGAGAAGGAAGCTAGTTCTGGAAGGTCAAGTAGAAGGGCCTTGGCTGGCATTTGTCCCAGGGAGGAGAGGCGCACTGGCTGGGAAGGTGGCACAGCCAGTTCTGTATCCAGAGCTGGAATGGTATGAGAGACCCAAACATTAAAAACTGAAAGATGAACTTTGAAAATATGAGTGAGTTTGGAGCAGACTTGGGTGTTCTCTATTTCTCAGTTGTTGTGTATTTACAAAGGTTGATTAAAATATTGGATAAAAGAAGCCTTTGTTGCTGATTTGGGAAAGATTTTTCATTAAGACACAAAATTTTATATTCCTTGTGGTTTGAAACAGTGAAAATGGAGGGGAAAATCAGTTTTCATATCTGTAGAGAGCACCTGTCAGTGTGGCCACAGCTGGAGTTTGCTGTCAGTGGCAGAAAGCAGAGCTGACAGGTTTGGTTCTGGGATGGGCAGCAGGGAATGAGTTGTGGTGGGGAAGGATGAAGCTCATTTTGCTCCAAGATTATGAGGAAGGACTTGACTCAAAATCATGCTGCGAGTCCCAAAGGAAGGAGGGGCTGGAGCTCTGGCTTGGCCATGCATTAGTGCGATAGTACCTGACCACCTGGAACTATCATGTCTTTGTATCATTATGTTTAATTTCAGGAACATCCTTAATTCAGGACATGAAGGCTTACCTGGAAGGAGCTGGGACTGAATTCTGTGATATCATCCTGCTCCTAGATGGGCACCCACGGCCAGCCCACAAAGCCATCCTGGCAGCTCGCTCCAGGTGAGCCCTGTTCCTAACACAACTGTGTGCAAAGGACAGTGCAGTGCTGGGCAGTCTGTGCTCAGCTGGCTTGGTTTAGAAGACAGGGAGGAACTTAAATCTGCATGAAGTGTTAAGATGCAGCTTTGCTCAATGAGTGTAATAAGCCTTTAAGCAGTAGTGATTAAATTTCTTTTTCTATTTGATACCCAGCAGGGAAAGATAGGATGAAATTAGAATTGCAGAGATTCTCCAGAGGGTGTGTGAGAAGCTGCACTGCAAGACAAAGCATCTGTAAAATCACAGGAAGGGAAAAAGGGTGGGAAACATAAGGTGGTTTCAGTGAAGTGGAAAGCAACAGATGCCCACTGAGGTCAGAATGAGCCTTCTGACAGTGAACAATTCATACTGTATCAGGTGGAACTTGAATTTCTTTCTCACTTTCTGATATTTAAGACTGGTTATGAATAAACATAACAAAAAATGGTGCATGACGGAGACTAGAGTGTTCCCATGCTTTATGCAGAGAAAGGAGTCCACCCTGCTGAAGGTGGGGCTGTTCTCCCTCCTCAGGACGTGGGTGAAAAGGATTTGTCCTGCACTTGTGTGTTCTGTGGACCTGCACCTTATGTTCCACCAAACATTAAGTGTTCGCATAAAATTTATATTTCAAATACTGTCACATTCTTTTTCCAGACCCAGTAACAATATTCAGTATTAGTTACTGTGGTCTTTTACCAGAAGCATTTCACAGCTCTTAAAACAGCCCTGATGATTGGCAGCCTGTAGATACCAAGGAAATTCATAATGCTTTAAGCTCTCTACTGGGTCTTATGCAAATTAGAGAAAAAATCAAAGCACCATGTGTCCTAATTTTCAAGAAACAGACAAATTTCAGGTAGTTCTGATGGTAATTAGGGGGATTATATTTGGAGTTTTCACAGGCAGACATACATGAAAAAAATAAATGAGCAGTGTTTTTGCCCAGGTTGTCACCTGAATTTGTTGCTGTGGAAGCTGTAGTTCTGAATAGCAGCCTTTGAACAATACTGGGTTAAAACATCTGTCTGCAGAATGTGTTATATCAGTTTTATTTCCCTTTTTCAGTTACTTTGAAGCCATGTTCCGTTCCTTCATGCCAGAAGATGGGCAAGTGAACATTTCTATAGGTGAAATGGTTCCCAGCAAGCAAGCATTCGAGTCCATGCTTAGATACATCTATTATGGAGAAGTGAACATGCCTCCTGAAGACTCCCTGTATCCTTAAATTCGAAGGCATTGAAGGATCTGTCTGAGTGCATGTCCAGCAGGTCACCTTCCTTTTGCTTTGCATTGCCTGGCACAGACTGGGAGGATGATCTGTCGGGGGGGCACCAGCAGGCTCTGCACCTCCACTCCTCACAGGGATTTGTTTGCCATCAGCTCTCTCAGCTTTGCTTTCTGGTTTATTCCTCAATGGGGTGAATAGATACCTCTTTGCAGCACCTTATTACTACGGCTTCTCCAACAACAGACTGCAAGCCTACTGTAAGCAGAACCTGGAAATGAATGTCACAGTGGAGAACGTGCTCCAGGTAATTGTCCCCAAGCACTTCAGTTAGTCACTCAGAGGAAAGCCAAGGGTCTGGTCAAGTGGGTACCCCCAGTGCCAGGTCACTGAGACTGCCCAGACCCTTCCAGTGGCAGTGGCCCTCTGTGATGATGTGTGTGGGAGCCCAGCCTTCAGCAGCATTGTTCCTTACCTGGTACTGTGTCACTTCTGTTCCTGTGCTGCAGGGTTCAGCAGGTGCTGCTCCTGAGCTCTCATCCCCCATTACAGAACTGTTTCTAAAGGTCTTTTTAAGGTGACCACGTGCTCAGCACTCAACTGTAAACCCTTTTTGGCAGACATTTGTTCCAGGGCAAATGGTGATCTGCAGGTGACAGACATCAGTCTTGTTTTATCAGTGATGCTGACAGGATCTGGCAGTGGAGTTTGAGCTAACAAAAGATATTGCGTGGCAAGAAACCCTCCAGTGCCAATGCCAGCTTTCAGGCAGGCAGCCTGAACATCTGCAGCACGAGCAGAAGCAATTCCTGCTGATTAGCTCTTGAGGACTCCATACATTTCTGAGGCTTGTTTTTGAACAGTTGAGAAAAGATTCAGTTTGTAATGCAAAATGGAGATGTTCCCTGGTTAAGAGGAGTTACCTGCTCTGGGTCAGGACTGTTTGTGCATCTGAGCTGTGCAGAGGGGAAATCAATTTTTGCTCCTACTCTAGATTTTAGAGGCCGCTGACAAGACCCAGGCCCTGGACATGAAGAGGCACTGCCTGCACATCATCGTTCACCAGTTCACCAAGGTTGGTTGCATCTTTTCTGTGGCTTTTGAGAGCTGCTGTCCTCTGTCACTGCCTTGGTTAAAGACATGTTAATACAGAAATCAGTTTAATTCTTCCTCATGTGAGACAGCTGAGAGCTGGCTGCCTGACACTCACTGACAGGACTGCTAGGCACACTTCTCCCACCAAAGTAAATGAAAGACTAGAACAAGCTAGTCTAGAAATGTGAAGCCCTTCCAAGCCAGAAGTTACCCAAAATTACTTCCATTTCCTGTTGTTGCAACCGTTAATTTTGTGCCATGCCCTCATTGGGTTCCTGTGTGTACAGCAGGGAAAGTTTGTTGTACATTGAGGTCACAAATCTCTCCCTCACTAGCAGTTATCAGTGTGCTCCTCATATTTCCCTTGAAGTATTCTCTGTCATACATGTCATATTTTCACGTGCTCTAAAACAAATTACCATGTTCTGGCTGGGCTCTCTGTGTTTTTCATGTTCAACATGTGGAGTCCATGGTCCTAGAGGTGCTTTCCAATCTTAACAATTCTGTGGTTCAGTTTTGATGGGATTATACTTTAGTGGCAGGAAAGGTCAAGAGCCCGATGTGCTGATACTCCTGTCCTCACTTGAGAGAGTAAGGATATTGTCATTTAATTGTTCCTGTGAGATGTGATCCCTCCATGAGAGTTCCCCAGCATGTCATCAGCTCATTGCTCAAGTCATTAGCATTGCTGAAATAGGTAGATAAATCATAGGGATTGGGATTTCTGGATGCTACACACATACTGGTAATAATTCCCTAGTTAATATTCAAGTAGCTCGCTCTCCTTTGTATATTTAAACTCACAATCCTCCTGAGGAAGAAGAGCACTGCTACGTCCCATTAGTGTCTGGAGAGGAGACAGGACGGTGTTCAGGCTCTTCATTAAATGCCAAAGTTGCTGGAGCGTGATGCATTTTGCATTCAGAAATAACTGAAAATGCATAAAAAGCATTGTGAGGGGAGCCAGCATCCAGGAATCACTCCCAGGGGAGAGTCCACAGCGTGAGGTTGCAGCCCCTGCCTTCATCCTCTCTGTTTTCTTCTGGCCCCATGAGTCCTGTGGAGCTGCCCGGTTCAGCAGGGATGGGGCATGGTCCCACTGCAGGGTACAGGACATGCCTGGGTTGGGGTCACTGCCCTGCAGCCTCTGAGGGCTGAAATATCACAGTATCACTACTGAGGGGAGGCCACAGGAAGACAAAGGGGTGGGATTCTCCCCAGAACATACAGGGGGAAATGGACATTGCAACACTGGGAGGCAGCGATGGGAGCTGGAGCGCGTTCCTCAGCTGTACTTCCTCACCAGGATGTGGGGAAATGTTTTATATTTAAACTGTTGACTGGTAGAACAGTGTTCATCAAAACGTGGCTGGAAGACTGTCAAGCAGATGTGCATGGAGAAATCTCAATTATGCAATGTTTTCCCTTGGCTTGAGAGGCCTCAGTGTGTGATTCTTGGCCTGGGCTGGGTGACTCAGTGTGGCTGGGCACGGACCCGCTCTGCTCTGCTCCTGGGCCAGCCACGGGCTCTGAGGGGGATTTGTTCTCGGGCACAAGCCCGGTGGGTCACCGGGGCTTGGGCAGGCCAGGTCTCTGGCTGTGGGATCTCCTGTTCTTCCAGTAACTTAATGCTGTTGTGGATTTGGACTGTTAAGGAGTTTTCCCCATAGCAGGAACATTACTGAAGAGCTCTTTCCCAGAGGTTCACTGCTTTGGGCAATGTGTTTTCAGGCTCTTGTGTGTCAGTGTTGTGCAAAAGCCCTAATAAACCTGCTGTTGTGACATGTTTGTAGTGACACCCTGATCTGTTCTGCACTGCGTGCCTGGGGTGGGGGCAGGATCCCAGCAGTGCTAAGGGGGTCTCTCTCCCTCCCTCCCAATCCTGGCAGATCCTTAGACTGGGGATCTTGCTACAAGCACATCCTGAGCTCTTTCTGAAAGCATCTTCAGCCATTTCCTTCCTGTCCCTCAAAGGTTGCTCAGGACATCTTTATTCTTTATCCCAGTGCAGCTCCCTAGAGGCAGGTGATAATCTGAGTGCAGGTAAGGCGGGTGGGTGAGTGCTCGGGCACAGTCTGCCTGCAGGCTGGGTGTGTGTTAGTGCCTCTAGACAGAGGGGTTACTGGCTCCTTACCACGAGGTTGTGGAGAAGGGAGGAATGTGTAGAGCTCCTTTTTTTAACAGCTGAGCTTCTGAACAGTCCAAAAGCATAAAGTTTGTTGTAGATTCTCATCTATCTGATGTGGTGGAGGTTTTTGTTGGCAAGTGCTCCAGTGACCTGCTTTGACTGCAGGAAGAATGCCAGCAGAACCAGCACGGACACTGAAAAGAGCTTTTCCTCAGGAGCACAGGAGCAAAGGGATCAGGCCCTGAATCACATTTTCAGTGCAAAAACACGGATCTCAGAACTCAGGCTGTGCTGGTGCCCAGCATTGCTCCTAGGAGTGCTCAGTCAGTGTCTCGTAGCAGTGGGGCTGTCATTACCAACAGAGGGGCAGCTTTGGGGGCAGATTCCTGCTGCTCCCCACTCTCAGCAGTCTGAATTTGGTTCTAAGCCCCAGCTGGAGCCCCGTGGTCTGTTCCCTGCAGCCCAGCCCCACAGCTGGGATCTCACACCCTCTGTGCCCAGCCTGACTTGCTGTAGGGTGCCCAAGGGTAAAAGGGTAATACGTGAGCTGTGATTTGGGGAGGGTTTTAATTTCTTCCTGTTTTTTCTGTTTTGTTTTCCTTGAAGGTCTCCAAGTTGCCAAATCTCCGCTCGCTCAGTCAGCTCCTCCTCCTTGACATCATAGATTCCTTAGCTACCCACATCTCAGACAAGCAGTGCGCGGAGCTGAGCGCAGACATATGACATGCCTTGGTAATCCACCTTCTCATTTATTCCTCAAAAACACTGGCACTGTAGAGCTGGCTCTCTGGTTTACTGTTACGTATTGAGCAGCTCAGTGTCTGCACTCCACAGCAGCCCTGGAGGAACAGGGACAGCTGAGGTGCTCCCTCTGGATTTGCTGGGTTTGTAGCTTGTGCAGCATTTGGACTTTGTTACATTTGTTACCCAAATGTAGACTTGAAATCATTGCAGTCATGAATTAATTCCACATGGTTTGGGGAGTCACTAAGTTAATAATTAAGCCCATTATTACTTTCATACTGTAAAATCAAGCAGTCGTGAGTAAGAGTCACTAACCCTTTGAAACACAATATTTAAAGAATACTATTTAAAGAGCTTCAGCTGACCCAGCTCGGGGGCTGTAAGAGGAAGTCAGAACAAAACTGGGAACAAGAGCACGTGGTGTTCACAGGGGGACTGGCCCTTGGACCAGAATGTAGTGACTTTTCAGAGACTCCATGGTGTGGATTAACAGATAAGCCCCTGTGCAACTGCCTGGATTGGTGGGCTGTGGGAATCCAGACCTATGCTCTGCAGCAGGTCAGACTGGAAGATTACAGCAGTCCTCTCTGACCATCAAATCCATTAATCCTGTTTTGCTAAGCCTTTCTAAATCTATTTATTAATAAAGAATTAACATCTTCTCCTGGCATTTCATGATTGACTTGGATTTCATTTTGGAAAAAAAACTAAGCAAAAAACGTTTTGCGCTTGATGAAGGTCACATTGTTAAAAATAAGTGTGTTACATCTTGTTACTAATTTTATATTGAAGTGTCTCTGTGAGCCCTTGCCTTTGCAGGAAGGTGAATGAAGGCAGAGTGCCCTTCCCAGCCTGTGCAGGAGCAGCTGCTGTTCCCTCCCCTTGCAGCCCCCAGCTCTGTGCTGGATGCTTCCCACACTTCAGAGTGGAGAGGAGAGGAGCTTCACTTCTCCCCGCTGCTGGATAGTGTTGGTTGGAGAGCACCAGAAATGTGGTGTTGGTGAAGTGTCTGGTGGTGGAACTGTCCCAGCCCTGCCCCGAGCCCTTGGGGCTGCCCCGAGAGGGAGTGACACGCTGGGAATCAAAACCTTGTCCTGCTCCAGCTGCAGGGGCTGCTCCCTGCTTGTCTGGAGCTGGAGTGGTGCAGGATCCCTGCTGAGACATGCAGCTCCCAGCCCTCACATTCCCACCCTTGCAACCATGATTTGCATTCAGTGAAGTGTTCCTGGAGCAGCAGTTGTGAGCTCTTCGTCAGCATCCCATAGCCTGACACACCTGCCCGTGCTCCGGTGTGCCAAGGGTATTGCAGTGTGTGCAGTGGAGAACGTGTCACCTATTTAATCCCAGGGAAGTGCTCTAGGGACCACCCCATCTGTCTCCCAGGTGGCTTGCTCAGGTGAGTCAGACGAGACGTGACAGGTGCTTCTGAGAGCCAAGGGCACCTTTTAAACCAGAGGGATTGTTTCCAGATGCCTCATAGATAGTGGAGTCTCTTACCAGAGGTCATGTTAATTGTACTGACAGGCTCTGTGTTCCCTGGGAAACCAGACTGGCAGCTGGAGAAAGGTTCTACACTGCAACTTGCAACTCCACTACAGTCTATTTCCAGTAATGCTGATCCACTAGAGGACACCCATTGCCCAGGGAAGCCTCATTCTCTCAGGCTGAACAGGTTGGTTTAAACCATGCCACCAGAAATACCTCACAAATGGGCTCTTTAAATCCTGAGCCCACTTGTGAGGAAATGCGTGACCTCCGCACCCTCTGAGCAGGGTCTTGGCTTTGGGGGTGGTTTGGGCTCAGTCAAGGCTGTTGAGACCACAGTGCTGGGTCAGAGATTTTGTGTGTGAAAACTTGTAGCCCATTGTGATTTGCTTCTGGGGTGCTGTTGTGCAGCGTGCCAGGACCGTGCACCTCTCTGAGAGGACACCCCTGAGTTTCCCAGGAGATCGCAGGACAGGAGGTGTTGTAGGGGCCTCGCACACCGTGGGGTACGTGTGAGCTTCGCAGGGCAGTTAGGTGTTCTTGTTATCACCACCTTGTTATCATTATGGCCAGCAGGCTCCCAGGCTACTGATGTTCCTGCAGCCTTGGGCAGTTCTGTACTGGAATTTGTGCAGTCATATCCCTGCATTTGATAAGGAATAAGGAGCATTGTGGCTGTCCAGCTTTATCTTATTCCTACAGTCTCTGCTGCATCCAGGCCCCACTGGCTCTTTAAAGGCCTTGGGACTGCTGGTGGGAGAGCAGGAGCACCCCTTTTCTCCAATCCAGTGTGAGTGCCAGCATGGTGGCAAAAAGCAAGGTGGAGAAGTAGTCCCCAACTCCTCTGGAGCAGCAGCTCAGGGCACTGGAGCCAGGAGGTCCCAGCTTTGCCACACTGCACCAGCTCCCCATGTCCCCGCTGCCACACCCGACCTGTGGCAGCTGGGCAGGAGCCTAGCAAGGAGCAGTGTGGATCAGGGCCAGGAGCTGCTCCAGCCCTGCAGGCACTAAGGCCAAGCCCATCCCTCCCGTGCCAGCACCAGGAGAAGCCAGCAGCACTCTATGAGGGCCCAGAGCAGGGCTGGCAGCGGGGCAGGGAGTCACTCTAAGGTGACCCGTGGCTCACTGGGAACAGGAAAAACACAAGAGAAAAAATTACACATTTTAATAAGGAAATGTGCAGTGAGAGGGAGGCACTGAGGTCCTGCCAGCAGGAACACCGGCGGAGGGAGCAGAGCCCAGGCTGCCTCAGGCCTCAGCCCCTCCCAAGCCCAGGATCTTCTTGACGTAGTTCTGGACGTTGACGTGGAGCTGGGGGGCCGTGGCAGAGAAGGTCTCCATGGCCAGGGCGCGGGTGGCCTCCGAGCCGCCCCACATGGCACGGTACAGGGGCAGCGTGTACTTCTGCTTCCCCTGCGGAGACACAGCGCAGTTACAGCCCAGCCTCCGCCCCAGCCTCCGCCCCAGCCTCCGCCCCAGCCCCCGCGGTGACACCGTCATTCCCCCTGACCCCAGCACAATGCCTCCAGCAGCGCCCTGCTCTTAGCCAGGCACAGAGCACGTGGGAATGGCACGGGCTGGGGAGTGTTGCCGTGGGCAGCCCTTGGCACTGCAGCACCTGGAGAGGGGAGAACACCTGGACCTTGGAGAGGGAGCAGACCCTGACAAGTTCATGAAGTTCAACAAGGCCAAGTGCAGGGTCCTGCACCTGGGTCAGTACAGGATGGATGGAGGGATGGAGAGCAGCCCTTCAGAGAAGGACTTGGGTGACAAATTGGACGTGACCTGGCCACGTGCTCTCCCAGCCTGGAAAGCCAACTGTGTCCTAGGCTCATCCCCAGCAGCAGGGGCAGCAGTTGAGGGGAAGATTCTGCCCTCTCCTCTGCTCTCATAAGACCCCAGCACTGGAGCACTGCATCCAGCTCAGGAGTCTCCAGCACAAGACACACATGGACAGAGCAGGTCCAGAGGAATCTGTGGATTGTGGAGTGGAGGTACTCCAAGGGCTGGAGCCCCTCTGCTCTGGGGCCAGGCTGGGAGAGCCGGGGGTGTTCACCTGGAGAAAAGAAGGCTCCAGGGCGATCTTAGAGCCCCTTCCAGTGCCAAGAGAGCTGGAGAGGGACTTTGGAGTGCCAAGACAAGGAGGAATGGATTCCCACTACCAGAGGGCAGGGTTAGATGGGATATGGAGAAGAAATTCTTCCCTGTGAGGGTGGTGAGGCCCTGGCACATCCCTAGAAGTGTTCAAAGCCAAGTTGGATGGGGCTTGGAGCAACTTGGTCTAGTGGAAAGTGTCCCTGCCCATGGCAGGGGGTGGAATAAGATGAGCTTTAAGGTCCCTTCCAACCCAAACCATCCTGTGAGACTATCAAAAGCAAGAGCCAACCCCTGTCTCTCTGACAATGAAGGCCCTGTGCCCCATGCCCTTCTCTCCCCACTGGCATGCTGCTGGGCCACTGCCCAGGGACAAACCTGGCTGTGCAGGAAGTCTTTGACTTTGCTGTACTCAGCCTCCAGGTTGTTCTTGAGGACAATCTGGCACCAGCGCAGTCGCAGCTCAGCGTTCTGGGCCTTGGAGATCTTGGGGTACATCTTGCTCAGCCTTTTCACATTGCCTGTGAGAGGGGAGCAGTCACCATCCCCCACGGGGCTCTGACCCAGCTCCCAGCCCCTGCTCCCAGGGAACCCTGCGAGTCCATCCCACATGTGCTGCCAATTCTCTGGAATCCTCCCAGCCTCAGGTCAGCCCTAGCCCCTCCCCAAGTGCCCCCCCTTCCCCAGCTCTGGAGCACCCCAGGCACTTGCTGGCTCCAGGCAGGACAGTGCCCCTGTTGGGCCTTCCAGGCTGGGCAGCCCTGCAGGGCTGTGTGCTGGTGGCTTGGGGTGCCAGCACAAAGTGGGGGGAGATTCCTCAGCAAAGAGGGCAAGGAGAGTTGCAGTTGAGATGGGGACATGACAGCCCAATGGAGCCAGCCTGGGGACAGCAGGCTGTCCCCATGAATCCAGGGACATGCTTCCCCTGGCTCTCCATCCCCCACCACACCGATTGAGGCTTCCCTGGCACCAGGACCCACAGAGCAGTTGGAGAGGGGCTGATGGCCACACCCCAGTGTGTCCCACTGATGTGCCCTCACGTCCGCGGCCAACTGGCTGGACTGGGGCACGTCACCCTGTGTCTCCTCTGGGTGCCAGAGCCCTGGGAGTGACCTGGCACTCACCTTCAGGCAGGGGGGATTTCTGCAGGACCTGATCCAGGAAATAGACCAGCTGGTATGTCCTCCAGCCCGTGATGTCCACGGCTTCAATCGCCTCCATGTTCAAGCCATCGGCTGCCCAGAGCTCAGCCAGCTCATCCGCCGGCCTCATCAGCTGCTGCCCCGGTGACAGGTCAGGCAGGTAAGGTGGCCAGCCCGGCGTGTTCAGCCAGCGGTCAAACTCAAACCCTGCAGCGAGGCAGGAGGGAGAGCTGGGAACAGATCCCTGAGTGCCACACCAGGTGCTGCTGCCCAGACCCCCAGGTGCTGCTGCCCAGACCCCCAGCTGCCTTCTCCCAGTGCCACCAAACCTGCCCGAGGATGGTGACCACCACACACTAACAGCGTGAGGCCGTTCAGACACATGGGTTCAGGGTGTGCTTGTGCGTATCAGCCCCACCGCCACCAGCGGGATGAGCTGGCTCCAGCATGGAAAGCTCCTGCCAAGCCTGGATCTCCTGCAAGGCTGGGCCAAGCCCAGAGTGGTGGCTGGGCGTGATCCCAGTGCTCACCAGACTCACCAGGCTGAGTCATGGACACCCCATGAAACAGCACCCGAGTGCAGAGCAGGGACTGGGTTTGGATGGAAAAAAAAATCAGACTGAGCCGGCACGTGCCCAAGCCTGGGCCTGATCCCAGCTGGCCAGTGCCCTCCTCGGACAGAGCTGGGCCGGCAGCAGCAGCATCTCCAGTAAAACACACAAACCAACGTGCAAAGGCTCCGGGGGATATGGGCGGCTCTGACACCCGTGGGTGCGGGGCTGCGAAGTGTCAGCCCCTGTTCCCTGGCCAGGATGGTGCTGTGCTGACCTGGGATGGAGTCCACGCCTTTCTCCTTCAGCTCCGGGAAGTACTCCAGGAAGAACCCGAGGGTGTCATCTGCAGTGATGCTCTGGAACTTGAACCGGTTCACGTAGGCCTGCGGGGACAGATTGGGCTGACGCCAGACGCTCTCACCCCAGCGGTGAGTGCTGCTCAGCCCTCTGTGTGCTCCACCTCACGGGGGAACCAATTCCAGCCCCTGTTCCCTACAGGGGCTGCCCAGCCCCCTGCACCCCCAGGGATACCCCTCAACATTCCCAGCACCTGCTGCTAGCTCTGCCTTCATCTTATTCCCCTATTAACCCTCCTGTTTCCCACCTCTTCTTCTTCTCCCCAGCCACCCTCTCAGCCTGTCCTTCCCAGGGTCCTGCTGTGCCCTGGCATCCTACTGTGGCATTTTGGATGACTTTGCAGCTCACACCCACCTGGAGGAAGGCATCGAACTTGCTCTGGTTGCCCACAAGATGGGCCAAGTAGCTAACGAAGCAGTACCCCTTCTCGTAGGGTGTTTCATTGTACGTGTCATCTGGATTGACACCTAGAAAAAGGCAAACCCCTCAGAAATCCTCTGCCCACCTGAAAAACAACACAGCCCTCGCGTGCACCACGATTCTCCCTTCTGTGCTGGGTGCAGCCTATCCCATCCCTCCTGCAGCCATCGTCTCTCCAGGGTCCATCACCCGTGCTGGTGTTACTGCCAGCCACGGAACAGCCTGGCTCCCCCCACCTGCCCGCCACTGTCCCGCTCCCCCGGAGCCCAGGGACACCCCACACACCTGGCTCGATCACCACCCGCAGCTTGTTGAGCGGATGGTCCTCCCCCGTGGCATCCATGTGCTGGCGCAGGAGGGCCCTTCCCGTGGCAGCCTCCAGGCAGGTGTAGGGCAAACCTGGGCAGAGACAAGCGGAGGCGTTCGGGGAGCCCGGCCCGACCCCTGCGCGCTGCAGGCACAGCGAGCGCTGCGACGGGAGAGGAACAGCATCAGTGCGTGAGCTGGCAGAGCAGGAAACACAGGCCCTGGGATGGCAGAGCTGCAGGGAGGCACGGGGCAACCCAGCCCCAGGCAGTGAGACATTTTAGAGCCACTTCAATTCATATGGATGCAGCAAATGGTGCTGGAGAACACGAGCCTCTGGACAGGACTGTGTGTCCAGGGGGGAGCTCAGGACAGCTGGTATCAGCTCCGCAGGGGAGCTGCAGGAGGATGAGGAAGGTGAGGCTGGGCAAGGACACAGTGCTCACATTCCTGGCAGGGGTTGCAGGGATCTGTCCATCTCAGAGCAAAGGCTACCAGAAATCACAGATGGTTTGGGACATTAAAGATCATCCTGTTCCAGCCTCCGCCATGGGCAGGGACACCTTCCACTATCCCAGGTGGTTCCAAGCCCCATCCAACCTGGCCTTGGACACTTCCAGGGATGGAGCAGCCACAGCTTCTCTGGGCACCCTGTGCCAGGGCCTCACCAAACTCACATTATCTAATCTAAACCTGCTCTTTTTCAGTTTAGAGAATCCCACAGGGCCTTGCAGCTGCTGCCCTTCACCTCTTTTGAGAAGCAGCGCAGGCTCCATCCCCACAGGCACTCGGAGGGATGCGCTGAGCTGTGGGACACAGACCCCAGACCCACACAGGGCTCAGCACCCCACAGCCAAGCATGGCCACGCACCGTAGACCTCGGTGGAGATGCGCCTCTGGGCGTACATGGTGAAGCCCTCGTTCAGCCAGAACTCGCCCCACGTGGCATTGGTGACCAAGTTGCCAAACCAGCTGTGGGAGATCTCATGGATGATGACGTCCACCAAGGAGCGGTCCCCGGCCAGCAGGCACGGCGTGACGAAGGTGAGGCAGGGGTTCTCCATGCCACCAAAGGGGAAGGAGGGCGGCATGAACAGGATGTCGTACCTGCCAGGGAAGGCTGGGCTCAGACCCCACTCCTCCTGCAGACGGGGCTGGGGATGGAAGGAAACTCTCTCCCTGTCCCTGGGGAACCAGATCCTTCAGGAACCTTCCAGCCATACCTGCCCCAAACATAAGGTCCAAAGAGTTTCTCTCCAACCACCAGGAACTCCTCAATCACCCCGTCGTACTCCTTCTTGGCAGCCTCGATCAGGCAGGGCTCGGCCCAGACGCGGCTCCTGGCCAAGCGCAGAGAGGAGGAAGTTTAACCATTAGGGGACTTTCACCTTGTTGCCTCATCAGACAGAAACTGCACAGGTTTATTCCACAGTAAAATAAAACCCTGCTGATAAAGCCATCTAAAGAGACCAATAGTGCAAACTTCTGTGATTTCTTTCCTTGTCTGAATGTCAAAGGGCTTTTATATGGCTGCAGTGGCAGCCAAGAACTCAAGAAAGCACCAGCCCATGAGGAAACTCGGTGCACAGGGACCCACTGCCCTCATTCACGTGAGGGGTGACGAGCAGAGCCAGGGACCCTCCTGAAGGTGAGGGGACACAGCATCAAGGCTCCTTCTCACTCTCCAGTTCAAGAAGGACCCTCATCCCCTGAGCCCACAACCTGGTGACACAGACAGGGACTGACTGTGCCGGTGTCTCTGCTCTCCAGAGCCCCGTGGAGCAGGGAGACGCAGGAGGTGGCTGCCACGGGAGCTTCACCGTGCAGCTCCCACAGCTCTGGAACCCTCCTGAGCCCCTTACCTTGGGCCAACATCAGCAGACACGATGTCCCCAACAACCAGAGCAATCAGGTAGGAGGGGATTGGCTGGGACATCTTGAATACAAAGGTATTATCCTTCTGCTTCTCCCAGCTCGTGGCACTCATCACAGCCGTGAAGCCCTCAGGGACCTGAACATGTGGATAAAAACATCCATTAGATCCTTGGCATACACAATGGGAGGCCAGCTAAGCCAGCTGGGACGCCACAATGTCTGATGGCAAATGTGTCCCAGCCTGAAGGTGCCGGGGCCATGGGCACTGCAGGCTGTGGGGAGCAGAGCAGAGCAGGAATACCCCGAGCTCCCACTCGGGATCCCAGCTGCATCCCTGCAATACTCCAGGATACCTGGAGCTGCCCCAGGTGCTCCTGGAGCTACCAGGAAATAAGGAAATGCTGGAGCTGCAGGTGTGGAAGGGCAGAGGATGCAGATGCCTCAGTCGCTGGCTCCCCTCCCAGTTCTTGCACAACAACTCATTTTTCCTGTTCCTAAGCCAACGTAGAACCCATGGCCAATCCACCAGCCTGGGCTGAGCCCAGGGAGACTGATCCAGTGTCCCCTGTCCCAAATGCGGGGGAGCCCCGTGGTGCCGCAGGGAACACGGTTTCCTTGGTACAGAGCATCACACCAGAGCTCGGCAACAGCCCCATCCCAGGCTCCCCCTGTGGTGCCAGAGCGGCTCTGCCCTGGGAAAGTGAAATAAACCAATTCTGGCAAAACCAGCTGATGCCAGGACGTGCCACTGGCACTGGCTTGGTGTCACACCAAGCAGCTCCCCTTGCCCACAGCAGGCTGGCACACCGCAGCGGCCCAGTGCCAGTGTCGCCACGTGCCCACACACAGACAAGGAGGGAACCTGGATTGTTTAGTGCCATCTTTGGGGATCAGCAGCTGCTCCTTCCTGGAAGTTTGGCAGCCCCAGAACTGCCACCAGGACCCAGCATGGCCCAGCATCACCACCCTCCTCCGGCTGTTTCCCCCCAAACTCAGCTCCTCCTGCTACAAATGCCAGGAGCTCCGGGCAGGATGGCCAGGCCAGGGCATGCACCCGCTCCCGGGCACCAGCACTGCAACTGGGGACAGGCAGGAGCACCCTGGGGCTGCTTGTCTTCATTTAAAACGGCATACAAGAGAAAAATCAGCCCAAGTACAGATGAGTGATTTCTCAGCTGGGGCCTGAGGTGGAGGGTTTGAAGCAGTGTCCCTGCTGTGATGCCCCAGAGCTTTGGCACATTCCCTGCAAGGGACCTGGCAGCGCAGAACCACAGAACAGTTTAAGCTGGAAGGGACATTAAAGATCATCTTGTCTCACCCCTTGCCATGGCAGGGACACCTTCCACTATCCCAGGTGACTCCAAGCCCTGTCCAGCCTGGCCTGGGACACTTCCAGGGATGGGGCAGCCACAGCTGACACTCGTCCCGGGGGGGCTGCACTGGCTGCCAGGGCCTCACCACCCTCACAGGGAAGAATTCCTTCCCAAGAGCCCACCCCTCTGCCAGTGGAAAGCCATTGCTCCTTGTCCTGTCACTCCAGGCCCTTGTCCAAAGTCCCTCTCCAGCTCTCTTGGAACCCCTTTAAGCACTGGAAGTGGCTCTCAGGTCTCCTTGGAGCCTTCTCTTCTCCAGGCTGAACACCCCCAGCTCTCCCAGCCTGGCTCCAAGAGCAGAAGTGCTCCAGCCCTTGGATCACCTCCATGGCCTCCTCTGGACTTTCTTCCCCAGCAAACTTTGCACTCATGGAGGGTCTTGTATCCACTGGGTGTGAGGGAACAGCCAGGGCAGCTCCTGGGGCTCTGCTTACCTTCACAGTGGCTGAGTAGGTGAACTTGACTGAGGGGGTGTCGAAGCAGGGGAAGAAGGACCTGTTGAGGACGGCCTGGCCCTGTGTGTACATGTAGGGTTTCTGCTTCCCCGCCGTCTGCTCGGGGGACAGCCAGCACACCTGGGGAGGGACCAAGACCCCAGTGAGGGGCTGCTCGACCACAGCTGCTCCTTGCAGAGGGAGCTGGGGAGGGGCTCCTTACCCGGGGGTGCTCTGCCCAGCCCAGGCCTGGTGTTCCCCATTTCCCCCCTCCCCCAGCTCTCCCCGGGTCTGGCGGCCTCCAGTCCACACCCAGTGTCCTCCCGGTCCTTGTGTCCCACCGGGCCCAGCGTCCCTTCCATCCACCCGGTCAC
>VZRQ01002986.1:146927-217066 GCA_013397975.1 Machaerirhynchus nigripectus | reverse complement strand
ATCACAGCTACTTCAACATTTGCCGGTTTCAGCACAGGAAGGTGCCTTTGCTCATGGTTGCGGTTTGAACACTCTATCTCCCCCATGCTCTTCATGAATTACAGGGGAACTCTGATGTATCATAGTTCATCACCATAGACTTACAAAAGAATTTCAGCTTCTAGGTTTGAAGCATCTCCTCTTTCTCCTCTCTCTGGGCTTCAGCTCTTCCTTCTTCACTGACTTTGGTGTCTCTGTGGTGTTTTCTTCACGTGCCTTCACTTTTCCCTTTCCTCTGACTCGGGAGACTATTGATGTCTGCAGGTTTCATCTGTTCTGGGAAATTTTACAGTGCTGAAAGAGTTAATCTTACCCAGGCCTTGCATCTGGAATTCATCTCTCGCTGTTGGTCATGTGATCTCTGCCGGGCGGTGGCCTGTGGCCGGAGCTCTTGAGGTGTAGAATTTCATTTTCAGTGGCTGCACTGGCGGGGGCCAGGCCTCCAGCAAAGCAAGCGCAGCCGAGATCTCAGCCAAGCCACACTGCACCGTGGGCTGGCCCAACCGGGCCACGAGGAGCAGCCCCGGCAGGCCGCACTGGCCCCCCAGTTACCTGTCCAAAAGCTGGTAGCAAGAAGGGCTTTCCTGGGGTTTGTTTGTTCTTAAATGTGATTTTCACAGAGGCGTGTTCAGCTTTCTTAAGTGGCTTGACAGAGTTGTAAATACTCAAACTAGCCAGCTGATTGGTTTTGTCGGGTCTGGAGGGAGCTGTCAGCTGCTCCTCACAAAGAATCACTTCCGTGGCTGGTGGATTTCTCTTTAACTAAAAACCAAGCTATGCTAAACCATGACAATCAGTTCACTACTCTCTTTTCTATACAGTACTTGTTACCAAAGCTCAAAGAATGGTGGAGAGTCAAGGCTGTGACTCAGAAATTCATTACTAGAAGAATGAAATAAAACAATACCACAATTACGAGTTTCTCAAAAGAATCATGGATGGACTGGACCCCTGGCCCAGCTGGCTACTATTTTAACCTACCTTTTCATGTGGCTTCGTTGCACATTACAGAGGGATGGGAATGAACTCCATATATGCTTTGCACTCATGCAAGAACACAGACTGTCTCCAAAGGAAAATTACTGATTACACTATAAATTATTTTGGAATACCAGAGTTTTATAACTGTAATTTATCACCATAAAATACCTGACTATTAGCCAGATCTCACTGAGGTGGGATCCCTGACCAAACTGCATCAGGAGTCAAATTCCCATTCCTAAAGAAGCTTGTTACTAAAAGAAAAGATCAAAGAAAGAGAAGCCACAAAAATAGAGGTGCATTATGTGGAAGGTCATAGAAAAAAGTCTTATGTCTGTGAGAAATGGCATATCCTTTTCTTGGAATATACGTAGCTTCACAGGTGACATTTTTGGCTTCTTTTGGCACACACATGCACAAAAGAAAAGAAAGGTGTGGAGGTGAAAGGTTTAATTCACTTGAGCAGATCTAACTGAAAAGCTTTAAAATAGTTAAGTGTACTTCTGAGTGTTGTGGCTTTCTGCCAAGCCCATAAAAGGAGCTTGTGATATTTTCGTTCTGTCCATAATGAAATGAGGTGTTGAATGTTTGACCTTTTGTCCTAGGTTACAATATAAGATGTAACAAAAAGTATGTGTTCTATTATCATCTTCACAAGCTGTTAAAACAGGTGGGACTGTCCTCATTATCCCCTGTCATGACTCATCCTTGATAACTCCCTCTGGGGGGCTATCTCTGTTTAATGGGCAATCAAGAACCCACCACATGACTCATAGAACATCACCCCATTGTGAGATACTCTGCCCAGGGGAAAGAATGAAGCATTCCCACCTGGATATAATCTGGGGTTTGGAACAGCACAAGCAGCCTTACCTAATGGGTTCCCAGAGGACAAGAGCTACACAAACACCTCTGTCCCCTCTGAGGAGGACCAGACCTTTCTACAGGATCACTGCTTCAACAGAACCCCTTCAAAGAAAACTGCAGCCACCACCTAATCAGACTGCTAACACCACCCTGCCTGGCAAGGTGTCAGGTCATATCCTGATGCTGTCAGGTTAAACTAGGATTTCTGTATTATTGCTTTGTCATGTGTAGTAGTAAAGAACTGTTATTCCTTTTTCACATATAATTGCCTGAAAGCCCCTAATTTCAAAATTATAATGATTTGGAGGGGAGGGGCTTACATTTTCCATTCCAAGGAAGGCTCCTGCCTTCCTTGGCAGACACCTGTCTTTCAAACCAAGACACCTTGCTAGTTTCCCCCCTCTTTATTTTTTTATTTTGAAAAAAGAGCTATGAAAAAAAATCTCAAACTCATGAGAAAGAGGATTTTAAAGCAGAATGCTTGTAAATTTTGGGAGGGTTTTCTTATTTAAATAATTTCTCAGTCTAATGTATACTTTTGATTGTTTTGGAGTGTTAAATATTAAAACCAACTACAATGAAAATGGAGGGAATAAAACAAAGGAATAAAAATACCTGTATGTCTCATCCAATGCAGGATTTGCACGCATCTTCCTTTTCAGAGATTTTTAATTGAGTGGTCTGGCAGTCAGCTGTCATGTTCACATGCATTTTATAATATATCCTCAACTGCCTCTAAATACAGAATGATTTTTTCTGAGACCTATTTTAGTTCATATTAATTGCTTTCTATTTTGCCACATTATATAATTGGTGGCTTTACGATATGGATGTAAATGTTTATTTATTGTTCAATAGCTTTGTTTGTCTGACCTTGTGTCATTTGTGTTGGTCTTTGAAACTGAAATAAATTCTTGTAGGTGCTGAGTGAGCAATGAGTTGTGAGAGGGCACAGAACTGCTGAAAATCTATTGTCCTTGGCCTGCTTTCAAATGACAGCTCTCTTTACTGACCATACATTTTTCAAAGACATAAGTGCTCTCCCATTTTTCAAAGTTCCAAGTTCTCTGAACCTTAAAACAGGCTCAGATTTCCAAGTCCTTTGAGAGCTTTTGAAAATTTAAGGTCCTTTGTTTTTTCCGAATACTGTACAAGTACTAACAGATTTACAGATTTCTGTACTCTAACTTGAAAACTGCACCTGAAAGGTGCTATGAGTGGATTAATCCTTGTTCAAATGAATGTTAGAGAAAATAAACCATGGAGAAGTTTTTTAATGAAGTAGGGAATCCTGTTTTGTACAAGAAAGAGGATAAGACTGTTCAGTGGGTGAACACATACTCTGTATACATGAGAGAGAGACTTGTCAAAGCAATATCTTGAGATAAAGTTTCCTCTGTTATTGATGAACTTAAAATCACTGTGATAGAGCTGCCCAGTCTGAGGACCAGTTAATATTACCTTATTTAAACAAAATAGAACAGTTCATTAATAGAAGAGAAGCTTACTCGCAAGTGTTCATCACATGGCTTACCAGAAAATGAGAATAATTAATTGATTTTTAAAAACTTACCATCAAAATAAATTTTTTTAAAGTAATTTCTGCAAGTATAAGTGAGTGCCATAATTTTCTACATAACAGAACATTTTTTTTCTTTTGCAATTTTAATTGGCACATGAAAAGTGTTTCTGATCAAAACTACCCTTTTGGTCAAGAAAAATATTAAGTTTTGTTGACTGTAAATCACAGGGATTTTACTGTAATTTCTAACAATATTTCCTGATTTCAAGCAGCCAATATGTTTTGAAGTTTTTTCCCCTTATTTTATTTTTTTACTAGAAGTGTTTTAATCTATAAGACAAATTTAAACTATCCTACTAATCACCTAAAAATTTAAGTGTAGATTCAATAGCTCTAGTAATTTTTTGCAATGTTTTGTGTAATCAGTTTATTCAGTTCAACTTCTGCTTATTGCACCATTCTTTTTTTATTCTCATGCAACAAGCCTATTTTGTGTTCGAATATTAACCTGAGATAAGTAATTTAAATAAAAATGTTTTATTTAATGAAAAATAAATCCTTGGTGTTAGATCAAGCTGAAATGTTGAAATATATAACCAACATACTGTTAAGAAAAATTTGCTTTGCTATACCAAGAACTTAATCAATAACCAAGTTATGTATATCTTGGCTTAGTGTTAGGGCAGATGATCCATTATGTATTCCCTAAGGCAGAGCTTTTATTTTATGAGGTATTTGTGCCTAAATCTATAGAATGCAATCTATGGAACAGATCAGAATCTTAACATCTGTTTGAGTCTGTGATGAGACCATACTTTCTCTCACTTTTAATGGAAAAACAGTGATGTTATAAAACAAATTATTCTTAGCATTAATTATTTGGTCTTAACCTCCCTTTTCAATCACTTAGTTTCTAATTTGTCTACCCTCCTAGATATATTTGTGTTCAGTCTGTGCAATCACCAAGATTCCAGTACTACTACATGTAGATGTATTACCTTGGCTTTTCTCTCCTCAATATTATTTATCATTTTCTTACCCACCCCCAGGGTGAGGGGAGTGTTGGCACATCTATAGTTTTGAATGCAGTATTGAAATAAAAGATTAATAAGAAGCTGGAATTTCAACTACTTAAAGATTGGGTAAAATTATCTAATATAAAATAAACCACAGAATATAACATATATTTCAATTTTAAGACAGAACCAACAGATATACTGGAATGTGTGAGTATGTGGAAAAGTGCTATTATTTTCAGTAATGCAAACTTAAATCCCACTTATATGATAACACCTGTTCTTGCTATAGTTTCCAGCCTAATGAGCTTAGGGAGGTCTGGATCTCTGAACTGAGAGTAGCTCTATCATTTTGACATTTAATTTTGTTTGTCTTTTATAAATGTCTTATAAAAGAAGAGACTCATTTAGCATCTGTTATCTCCTAACATCTGTCTCCATTAACCATTGTTAAATATATACACTATAGTTTAAAATTCAGTTGATTTTTCTACTCTTAAATCACAAATAGATTTAATTATTGATGCAAAGTTCTTACCATAACAACTGCTCATTGAAGATTTAATGAGTTCTCACATTTAGACTGGATATACCAAGGATTCTGACTTTTTCTCCTACAGCTATGAGGGAATATTTAATAACTAGTTCTTTGCTTTGCTTGTGCCCATTTAAAACCCATTTTTTGTCTTCCTAGTGTTTCCATATAGCCAGTCCAGTAAAAAATGCAATAGGGTACATAGCTGTATCATTTAAAAAAATATATTGAAGGGGAGTGACAGCCTTTTTAAGAAATGATGAAAAAAAGTAAGGAGAACTGAGAACATTGAGTATAAATGTTATCCTAGTGCAACGTGAAAGAATATAAAGCTGTATAGCTACATTCTGCCTAACTAACATCAGGATTAAATAGTTACACACATGCACAAACAGGTTGAATTCATGAGAACAGTAGTTGCACTGTGAACTGTCAAAGCTGAAGTCAAAGTTCTTGGGAATAAGATTATAGTCCTTATGCTTAGGTGATTGGACATAAAGATACTAATGAATCTTCATGTTTATCCAGTTGTCACGGGACAGTGTTGGGTTGAATTATATATTACCATTGATGATGAAAGAAGTTTTAAGTAAGTGTTCATTCAGACCCTGAACACTTCAATCCTGAACAGTTCAGCAATCTGAACTATCCAACTTCTTGTTCAAAAGACCTAGAGAAAAAAACTGAGGGAAAAACATTAATTTTACACTACTCCAAACCTAGTTTTACATTCATCCAATTACTATAGGTTTACTATCTATTATACTATCATATATTACCAAAAATTATTTGTTCAGTAGCCAAAAATTATTTGTTCCTGAATGGAATAAAAGCAAACTGCAGTGTTGGAGATTTTTAATTTATTAGTCCAAGAAAATCCACATCAAATGTTCCCAGCAGGTACATAGGTGAGTGATATTTTCAATGTTTTTAATATAATTTGGGAAAGTTTGTTTGATTTTCTTTCTATGAACAGTTATTACATTTATTTTTTTTATACATTTTGGTGGACTAATGCTGGCTGGACACCAAGTGCCCTGCAAAGCCCCTTTATCCCTCCCTTCCCAACTGGACAGGGAAGAGAAATTAAAATGAAAGGCTTGTGAGTCAAGAACACTCACCAATTACAGTTGTGGGTGAAACACACTTGACTTTGAGAAATTAGTTTGAATAATTACCAATGAAATCAGAGTAACATAATGAAAAATAAAAGCTAAATCTTAAAACACCTCCCCCCTACTCCTCCTTTCTTCTTAGGCTCAGCTTCCCAACTGTTTTCCTCTGCTTCCTCCTGCCAGTAGTGCAGGGGGACAGAAAATAGGGATTGCAGTCAGTTCATCACATGTTTTCTCTGCCATTCCGTCCTCACACTCTTCCCCTGCTCCAGTGTGGTGTCCCTGCTACGAGAGACAGTCCTTCATAAACTTCTCCAATGTGAGTTCTTCCCATGGGCTGCAGTTCTTCACAAACTTCACCAGTGTGAGTCCTTCTCATGCAGTCAGTCCTTTGGGAACAGCCTGCTGCAGTGTGGGTCCCACATGGGGTCACAAGTCCTACCAGCAAATCTGCTCCAGTGTGACCTCCTCTCTCCATGAGTTGACAGGTCCTGCCAGGAGGCTGGTCCAGCCCAGGCTTCCTGTGGGGTCATAGTCTCCTTCTGGCATCTCCCTGTTCATGGGTGGGCTCCTTCATGAGCTGCAGATGGATCTCTGCTCCCCCGTGATACTCTATGGGTGACAGGGGAATCTCAGCCCCTCTCCATTGGCTGCACCATGGGTTGCAGGGGAACCTCAGATCTGGCTCCTGGAGCACCTCCTGCCCCTCCTTGTGCCCTGCCCTGGGTGTCTGCAGGGCTGTTCCTCTCACACATTCTCCCTCCTCTCCTCTCTGGCTGAAATTGCTTCTGTGCAATAACTTTTCTTCCCTTCTATAATACACTATGCCAGGGCTCAACTTTGGCCAGTGGTGGATCTGCCCTGGAGCTGGCTGGCATTGGCTCTGTTGGACATGGGAGAAGCTTCTGGCACTTTCTCACAGAAGCCGCCCCTGTAGCCGCCCCCCACTACCAAAACCTTGCCAGGCAAGCCCAGTATGCATTTAATATTTAACTGTTCCGTATGGCATCATGCAAAACAGATATTGTTTCTTTGGAAAGTTAGTAATTTTTACAGTAATTTAAAAAAAAAGAGACACTCCAACTTCATACGTTCAACATTTTGCAGATAAATCTGTTACTTTTAATGTAATGTTAGTTATATGAGCATATTTGTTCAACAGTTTATACAAGTGTTGTGTACTGGTAGGTGCATGGCATATGTCCTGGTTTGAGACAAATTTGGAGGAAATGTCCAAAATGAATGTAAACCTTTTAATGAAAGGCAGATTTCAGCAGCCCCTCCCCCACCAAATTCAGAAAGAAATTCCTTGGAGGAAAGTGAAAAAAAATATTTATTTAACAAGCAGGGTTCACACAGGCACCAACAAAAAAAAGAATGAATAATGTAAAATAATAAAACATCTCGCTGTGGAGAAGACCTGGATAGATTTAGAGTTGTTTGTAAGTGATGGCTCTGCCCTCTCCGAGGCTGGGGTTCAGTGTGAGCTGGCTAAAAGCAGGAAAGTTTTCTCCTTGGCTCTGCCATAGCGAGAAGGCAGGGGAGTGTATGTGTCCTTGAACACAAAACCGCTGTAAAAAAGTCGCTCGGCTTCTCTCCCCTCTCTCCTGGACCCAGCTTAAAGGCACAGGAAGGCACAGGATTCATGTCTGGGCATAGAGCAGGTGATAGGGGATACAGCATCATAAAGTCACCCCAAGACAGCATAGTATTCTATGGGTCTGTTTTTTAAAGTACATTTGCTAATTTCTACTGCCATGTTCATATTTCATGGACATGTGCATCTGACATTCAAGCTTCTCCTTGATGTTTCTGAATATATAACTAAAGCTATGCATTTGACATCCTGGCTTGACTCATGCAACCTATCACAAGTTATTTAAAAATTTTTGTTTCTAATTTTGCTATGTACATCATGTTATTGTTTAATTTGGGCATCTCATATGTTTTGTTTGGAAAGAACTCTCTGAAAAAACCTAACTGGAAAAAAAGTTGGAAATTTTGCTGTCTTTGTATTTTACTGTATTTTGATCCTTTCATCTCATGTCCCTGACCTATACTAAATATTTCCCTTCTGACAAGCTGATGTGCTCTCTTCAAAGATTACTGCAGAAGTTTCTTTTTCTACTTTCCATCTTTTGTCTTATTGCTTCTCTACTATTGCCTTGTAGTTACTTTCTGCTATAAATAAGTAATGTTTTCATATAGCTGTATTTTTCCAGGAATATATCTAGTTAATGACAAAATATATGCTCATCTAGGGTCGCTAAGGATCATTGGCAATTCCCATGTTTATTGTTGCCATGTCATATAATGGATGGCCATTATGCACTCAGAAGGAAAATCACACATATTACAGTCTTGGGGAATGTGCTCTACTCATTTTTTCAACCCCATGAATATTGCTGATGATCTTAAATTTAGCAGGAGAGTCCTACCTAGATTATATTACCTTATGAAATAAAATACGCTGTTTATTTAAGTTTAAAATTATAAAACTGGTGGAGTTCATTTCTGTTCACCAGGATGTGTGTTGTTCTTAATTTGGCTATTCATCAAAACCAGTGTATTTATAATATGTAAGACTTCTCTGTGGTTTTCCTTTGTCTCTAATAATTTACCAGTCAGGTAAAATGCAGCAGGTTTTTTTTTACTGATATAAAATAATTTACACTGTTTGCTTATTTCTTGTCTGTTGGAGGTTAGGATTTTTCCTTTTTTTTTTTTAATCCCAGGGACTTTTTCTCCAATTTTATGCCTAAGAGTTGGAATGACGGGTACTTAAGAGACAAAAAATATGGCTGGGAGGGGGAGGAGAGGGAAGGGTGCAGTTTGGTATCATCTCTTATCTGGGGGACTTTCTCTTGAAAAGTGCAGAGATACCATGAGATTTTGGCCAGGGGGTCAGGGGATGGGCTCAGCCCTCACTTGCTCTCTCCCCCTCTCTCAGGATTGTAGTGGAGACAGTTCTGGTTTTGGTGCCAGACTGCTGCTGCCTGGGGCATTTGCTGCCACTGCAGAGCTTTTGTCCTTCACTGCTTCTCCTTTCTGTGGGTGACCCTCTGCTTGCAGGAACAGCTGTTGAACTGGGCCCTTTTCAACACCTGACCTCACTGGGAAGGGGATCTTGACTCCCTCCATCTCTCTAGAGGGAGCATCTCCCCACTGCTTGTAGAAACATGGCTGCCTGCTGCCCAGCTCTGTTGTTTCCTGCTGCTGCTTTGGGCTTTTTGCTACACTTTAGCTCAACACCCCGTGTCTGTCTGGAGCCCTGCAGCTCCCGTCACAAGTCTGGAGTTTTTGCTACACTTTGTTTGCCACCCCAGGTGTGCTCCCGTCTCGTGTTCCAGCCTCCTGCTCCGAGGTTCCTGCTACAGTCCATTTTGCCACCTGCAGTGGCACTGACACCAGCTGCTCTCCATGAGTTTGTAAAGGAAGCCCTTTTTTGTCTCTGTCGCTCCAGTTGATTTGCCATTACCGCCGTGCAGAGGTGGCCGAGCTCGAGCCACAGCGCCCCCTGCAGGCGCGGGGGAATCATCGCACCTGCCCTGCCCGGCCGGGAGCCAACAGCGCCCCCTGCCGGCTGTGACCGTCACTGCACCCAAGGGGGAAGGGCCCGACAGCCGAGAGAGGCTGTGCTTGGGTCTCCGGTTCTGTTTGGTGTTGCTGCTGTTGGTGCTGTTGGTTTGTCTTGTTATGCATATATATAAAAGTAAAGATCTGTTATTACTTTTCCCAAATCTTTGCCTGCAAGCCCTGTAATTTCGAAATTATAATAATTTGGAGGGAAGGGGTTTATATTTTCCATCCCAGGAAGGTTCCCACCTTTCTCAGCAGATACCTGTTTTTTAAACCAAGACATTGTCAAAGCCTTGTTTTCTTGTGCTGAGTGAAAGAAAAAGCAAGTGACATTGTAGTATCTAATGAAGTATGTAGTAAGTGTAAATGAAATAGAGTTAATAGAGTAACTCCAGTGGTACTGCACTTCAATTCTTCAAGTGATTTGGAGCCATTTTTTTTCCCCTCATTAAGGATTATATCAGATGCTTATTTAAAAATGTACAGCAACAAATATTTATGAGATTTTATTTCTTCATGATTCTTCTGTTCATACATGATTGAGGTAGCCAGTGTGTGCTTACCAGACTTGCACTTATATTACTTTTAGTGTGTCAAGAGAGCTCCAGAGTGGAAATAATAAGGAGTAAAGAGTTCTTTTCTATCAAAAATACAGAAGAACTTTTGAAAAATATATGTATTTCTTTGGGCTAAAAAACCCAAAGATGCATTGTATTCTCCTAGAAGAATCTTCTGAGAAATATAAGTTAGAATTCTATTTGATTATTGGCTGTCTGATGAAATTTCTTACTATTGCAATGAGTTGTACGTCCATGTTAAAGTAGTTGGATTCAGTCAAAAACAAATTTGGGTGTACCCAAAATTTGGTTGGGTATAACTGAGGATGAATAATTTCATCACTAAATATTTTGGCTCAGAAATCAGTAACTTCAGTATATTTTTTTTCTTTCATTTCACAGAATCACAGAATGGTTTGGGTTGGAAGGAATCTCAAAGATCATCCAGTTCCAAACACCCTGCCATGAGCAGGGACACCTTCCACTGGAACAGGTTGCTCAGAGCCCCATCCAGCCTGGCTTTGAATACTTCCAGGGATGGAGCATCCACAATTTCTCTGTGCCAGTGCCTCACCACCTTCACAGGGAAGAATTTTTTCTTCTGTATATGTGTCCTGGGGTGACTGTATGATACTGTATTCCCTATTGTCTGCCCTATGCCAGACATGACTTCTGTGCCTTTAAAGCTAGGTCTGGGAGAGGGAGGGGGAGCAGGTGGAATTCCTTTAGAATGGAATTCCTTCATTGTAAAGCCATTTCCCCTTGTGCTGTCACTACAGTTCCAGATGAAAAGCCAGCTTCACTGTAGGCCTCTTCAGATACTGGAAGGTTGCTCTGAAGTCTCCACTCAACCTTTTCTTGTCCAGGCTGAACAGCCCCTACTCTCTCAGCCTGTCTGCATAGGGGAGGTGCTGCACTCCTCTCATCAACTTGGTGGCCTCCTCTGGACCTGCTCCAACAATTCCATGTCCTGAGGAGGGCCAGTTATGATATCAGCTGTACCATGCAGTCACTCATTCAGTGCTTCTCATAAAAACAGGCCACACATGAACAAATTTATTAATCTTTGTGCACTTAAATTTGTGACTTCCATTAATTGGTCCTAAGAGTTTTTCTGGTTTAGCACAGTATTATACTACTTATTACAATATTGATCTAATTTCTTTATTTCTCTGTTGTTCTGAGTTGAACTTAAAAGATGGCTTCCTTGAATGTTCACTGGGATGGGAAAATTGCAGTAAAATGCTCAAATGTAAAATCAAACAACAGCTCATTTAAGAATTCACCCCAAAACCTTGATGACTTGCAAAAAATATGAATATAAGTGAGGGAAAGAAGTGAGCTGTTGAAAAGTATATAGATGGAGATAAAGGAGACCAAGTTAGATTTTACAAGAAATAACATTTTATTATAGAAAGGAAAAATTCTGTCATTTATCACAAGCAACTGTTTGCTCTTGTAGTGAAAATGTTCCCCCTTATAAAGTCCAGGTAATGAAATACCTCCATTAAAAACTTTCCTTGAAAAGTGGCCTTCTGGCATTAAATATGGGGGGAGAAGATACAGGCAGCAGAAGAGGCATTAACTAACATTTTTAATTGTTATTTTCTCAAAAGACAGGTACTGATATATATCTAGGTGTATCACAACACGTGATATTATAACAAGCTGTGGTTTCCTCTGTAAGTATTAAATGCCTTGGTGTTTGTTTTAGTCCCCTTAGATGTTAAACACATGCATGTTTTCCTTGGATAGAGCCTTCTTCAATTTGGGAATGTTCTTTCCTTTTAAGATTTGGGTTCCTGGTTCAATATTTCAGTTGAAGAAAACAACAAACTTCCTGAAATAAGATTCCAAACAGCCTGTGATAACACCAAAATCAAAAGACAAGGCAATGCAATGCTATCTTTGCATCACCTTTTGAATTTTGTCAAAAGTTTGCAGAGTGTCCAGACCTTCATGTTTGGAAATTTGAACCTGAGACATTCCCTGACACTGTTCTTAGCTTACTCAAATTCCGTGCTAGACTACTAGTACTCCTAATGGAAAATTAGGTCAGAGTTTTTGAAAGTTAAGTTGCTATGACAACTAGTAATTTTCAAATATTCTTGAGAAACATGAACAAGAGCAAAATGCATGTAATAGAGTTCTTAATTTAAAATGTCCCTTGAAATAATTTTTGCAACATATTTGACTCTAGCTTTCCTTTATTTATTAGTATCAATATAGATTTAAGGTGCTCTTTTAAGCTACTGACCTAATTTTTTTCCAGACATTATTATTTGCAAGTGAAATGAAAAAATGCTAAAAGAGTCACAGAGAGGAATTTTGACAAGATCTTCTCTATAAAAGTAGAGGCATTTTATGTTCAAAACATGTGGCAGTCTGCTAAATACTATGCAGCAAGGAAAATGCAGTATTTGCCACTGTGCATGTTCTGGTTTTTCACAGTGAGAAAAAGAATTTTCTAATGAGAAATAAATGGAGAACTGAGCTCCACAGTCACTTATGTTTGAGGTTATTTGGTGTTCAACACTAAATAGGGCTAAGTGATAATTTTAAGTGTATTGGTAACATTCATATAGATAATTTTTGGAAATAATATTATTTTAAATTCAGTTGAAAAAATAGTCATATATACTAAATACTAAAAGATCACACTGGGAAGGAAATATAAAAATCTGCTATGTATTTGTCATGTTTCATACACAGGACTGAATTCACTTTAAACATGGGGCTTGAAGGCTATCCATTTGATTGCAATGAATTCTTAGGTACCCTGGGACAGTCAAGACTTAAAATAGCAATGTTATATTACTTTCTGAAACTAGACTGAGTTGTAAACTCTTTCTTTTATCTTTCTTCAGTTTTCCTAGGAGCCATGAATATGAATTTTAATTTACTATACAAAATAATAGCCATCAACTCAGACTTAGAAAAGTCCTTACTTTCATATATTTGTTTAAAATAAATTTCTTTAATGAGAGAAAGGCCTTTCTCAGTGTTCATTTTGATTTCAGTTTCCATGTTATGTAGAAATGTGTATTCTTCCCACAATATTTATTGAAATACCTAGACTATAGAGCTGTCAAAGAAAACACTCTGGATTATTCATGTTAATTTTGCACCACCTCTAGAGATATGTAATTTAGCATGACCTAGATATTGGGGCCCGAACTCCAATGATCCAAAATTCAATGATCCGAGAATCTGAGAGCTGTTGGGAAATAGCATTGACCCATTAAAATCAACATTAAAATCAATTATAGACAAATACTAAGCAAATAAATAGTTTTGGGACACACTGCAAAATCAAAAAAAGAGGCTTTTTGACATCAGAAGCTCATTTAGCAAGGTTGTCTTTCATATTTGTAAAAGAATGGCTCTACTGAAACTGGATGGAGTTAAACTGGGAATGCTATACGCTGTTTTCCCGTATTTGGAAAAAAAGTATGCTGCTTGTGTGCTTAGAGGGGTGATTCAACATGTACTGTTGAGGTTTCTGATGAAGTACAGAAAAACACATTCAGGTAATACAGATGACGCTCAAGATCAAGAACTTGGAAAAATCTTGTAAAGTAACCAAAGAGTATATTAAAAAAAGCCCCAACAAACCAAAAACCACCATGCTCCCACATTTTGTTTAATGAGACAGTGATAAAAATATAATAAGCGGGTGTTTAGAAAGCATCTATCATCTCTGCAATGTTATAATCCTCTTGCAACTTTAAATATTAATACTCCTAAGCATATTTCTGTTAGCAAATACCAAATCACTCCTCACTTTTATATGTGATAAACATGGAAAATGAGTGCATTCAAATTAATAAATAAGATTAACTGTATGAATTTTAACTGCAGTAATGGCAGTCATTAATAACTGTCTTCTGCATGAATAAGATAGCAAATTATTATACCAGCATAACTTTGACCTCTGGTTGTTAGACATTTGTAAATAATTGGCAAAGAAATTTCAAACCAATATAATAGGTTTTCGTGACATACGGATGCAAATTAGTATTTAATCTCTTTAAAATAAATCTGCGTTTAATCAATCTTGGTGGCAAAGTAATGTAGAAAGAGTTAGTATTTACTTGCAAATACTGCATGTTTACTACAGACATTCACCTGCAGACGCAGGACATGGCTAATTTTACTAAAACTTCACCTTCTTTAGAATTATTTGAATTATGTTGTTAAAGGAAGATTACCACCTTGTTTTTATTAATGTTGCATATTTATCAGAGATCTATCTCTGACATAAAATTACCATTTCTCTGTTCCATGGAATTAAAAATCAGCTAACCTGAATTCACTGCTTTCAAAAATGCTTTCTTGTTTCTCTCCAGCGAAAAAGGCCTTGAAGTTGCCAAAACAATTTGTCCATTCTTAGTCTCAGTGATTTTTGCTGAAAACTAAAATAAATTGCTTGAGCAGTTTTGCATTTCACTGTGTGTTCTGCACCACTGGAAGGAAGCGCTGCCTTGAAAGAGCTATATCGTTTGATTTAGTAGAAGTGAGGAAGACTCAGCTTGGGCTTCTCATCACAGCTTCCACTTTAGCCATGAATTTCTTCCATAAGTCCTCTATTTTTTTTTCTGTACGGGGTCAAGAAAATCACCTTTTCCTCTACCTTTCTGACCAAACAGAACCACATTCTTGTGATCATTTCATGTATCTTAGAGTAGCATCTCCTGATCTAACCAATTGCTTGCTATGGGATTATTTGTCACTGATGCTGTAAGGCATTCTTGTATCTGAAGAATGGACCTTTGTGAGCCAGTGTTGAAAAGGGTCTTTTTGTTGTTGTAAAAATCTTGTGCTGAATATAATCTACATTTTCCTTACTGACATAATGGAAGACACAGCATAGGAAGAATATATTTAGAGTTTATAATGAAAATCATGAACTGAAGCACTTGACACTTAAAAAATAACAAGTTTTGCTTTGGCTGACCATCTGTGTCTTTATGTGGTTGCATGATTATCTCTACATCATAATGTGGAATTATGTGGAAAACTTAGTGACTCTAAAGTTTGATTGTTCATTGTAAATGAAGGGATGTAAAAAAGGCATCAAATGAGATAAAATCTGAGAATCATCATTTCCTAATTTTCTCATGCATGGCTTTACAGACTAAAAGAATTTTTAGGTCTTTACATGAATATTTTTAATTAATTCAGATTAATCCTATGAGTACTTAGGCACTGAGTATATCCAAAAAGTATTATCAGTTTAACCTTATTTTTTTTACATTTTCTAGGCACAAAAAAATGGTGCTTGGCATATTTCTTTGCGAAATTAGGCAGAAGAAATGAAGTAGGAAAAAATTGTGGAATTAATTTTAAAAAATAGGTAGAAAAATACTTTATAAAAGTCTGTTCTTTACGCAGGGAACTGTATATTTAAAATGAAATTTAAAAGGAACATACAATATATACCACTATAAAATAAAAAAAAAAGAGGAATAAAAACTGGTAGTCAGTGAAATTCTTGATTTCAAAATAATTAAAATAGTAAGTTACTAAGTATGTCATTAGTGTAACTTCAAATGAAAATGTCATGTACATTACTATTTCCCAATTTATCTGGGTTTAAAGTTACTCTGTTAGGTATTTCAAAAGAATTCTACAGACTAAAATACTTATTTTGGGATAAAGAAATTCTTGTGGGGCTCTGTGCATATATGCAAGGTAGTCACAAGTTATGGCTCTTTTGCTTAAAGTAGAGTTCCCCTATCTCAACGAGGCCCTCGTTTTTCTCTGTTTATAAACTCCTTTTATATTAATAGTTGGTCTTTAATTTCTGAACTACAAGAGTAATTTCAGTTTTCAAACCACTACAGTCTTCAGCAACAGGTCCAGGGGCAGTGTCCTCAGGTATGAAAAGTGGAATAAATAAAAGATAATCATAAAGAGAGATTTTTTTCAAGGTTTTCATTTATGGTCTCCCATTTGAGAACTCACATGATATTATAGTAATTGTAACAAAATCAAATAATATTTAGTTATTTTTATTAAATTGGAAGAAACTATGTTACACATTTTATAAGGTGTCTAAATAAGGTGAAACTTTCTAATTGTGAATTTTGCAATAGGTTAATGTGTTGTTAATGGAAACATTTAACTAATCTTTTTGGACATAGTTTTTTCTATTTATGATTTTCTTTTTTTCCAATGAAAATTTTTGACCACATGTGATGGTAGCACTAAAACCCATGCAAATTCAAATATCCTTGTGGTTCAAACTTGAACTTTGTTTACAACTTAATGTGAGTTCCATTGCAGAACCTAGTGCAACAGCAGTAATTCCTGGCAGTTAGGACTAGCAAAGAAGTATAATTCTTTATCTGTACTTTAAAGCACATAGTTTTGAGGGAGGGAAAAACTAAAATTTTTCAACAATAATTATAAAATTAAATCTGAGATTATTATAGCATATATACAAATTCACTGACAGGATTTGGAAAATGAAGTTTGACTTAGTTTCACTGCTTAAAAAATAATTTAAAAAGATAGTTTAATTCAGTGGTCCCATTCAGTGGCTCATAGCAACACCAAGACACCATATGCTCTTGAAGTAATTTAATAATTTGTTATCCCTGATAGCCTCAGTTTTATAGAAGAATGAATTTTTACTAAACTTACTGTCTAAAAAGTCAGTGTTTGTATATGTATGCATGCTAGCATACATAGTGCTTTAGCTGTTTGAGTACCTGGAATTCATGGGCATTCTGCGTTTTCTTGCACTCCTCTTTATATACACTGTAATTGCGCTTCCTGAAGACCACAATTTTGCTTTCAAACTCAGTATTTTCATCTCTTAATGATATTTGAAGGTTAATCAGCAGAATCAATTTCTTGTAAGAATTTAATAGGCAAAAGAAGTCCAGAATTCTGGATTTTTTTTGAATGTGAATTTGCCTTCTTATGTATTGTATTTCCAGTCATTAATGATGGAAAAAATACTGGGGAGGAGTGTTATTTTGTCTTATGAAGTTTATCTGTTTTGATACATCATTTCCTTCTAATTGCAAATTGATTTCATTTCTGCATTTCTCTTACCTAACTTGCCTTTTAAGCTACCCAAAAATATGTTAGCCAGCTGCATTTAGGAGTGCTTTCTGATGTTTACTCACACTTGTTCTGTCCACATTCCACATTTCTCTATCTGTTCTCTATTAGATTTTAAACTTATTTTAAACTGTGCTGTTTGAGATTTTTCCACATCTTCAATTCTGTCTCAATCAACTTCCAGTTTCAAGTGGTATGTAGATCAGATTCTTATGCTAATTACTGTTCTACCAGGTAGACTATAAATTGACTTGCATGTTGAGAACTTCTTATTCTCGGTTTGGTTTTTTTGGAGTTTTGTTTGGGGTTTTGTTTTTGGTTTTTTGTTTTTTTTTTTTAATGTATTTTCTTCTTATATGTAGATTTAATGGTAAGAGAGGAAAATGAAAAAAATAGCTGATAACATTCTGTCTCTTCAGGAAAAAATTCTGCTTGACATATTCTAGAAATAATAAAATCTTTAGTAGTAGTTTGTTAATCACTTTTGTACCAAAATGTCGTATGGAAACTCTGTTAAGACTTTTTCTTCAGAATTATATGTGCCATGGTATTTAGTTTCAGAATTATATGAACTGTGATGTCTTCTTGTTTTGTTTCTTGGGGTTTTTGGTCGGGTTTTTTTTGTTTGTTTCACTGGTTGTTTTTGTTGTTGTTGTTGGGAGGTGTTTTGTTTGTTTGTTTTGCTTTGTTTTTGTTTTAATGAAACAACACTTGCCATAGAATTTCTAAACACTTTAGCAAAGCATGGAGACAGAATTACCAGTATAATCAGAAAACATAATTAATTGCTAAAATGGAAATGAACATTGCAGAATTTGCTACGCTGATGTTTACAAGCTCATCTATAATATTTTCCAGCATTTTCAGCTTAGAGACTTAATGTGAAAGTGTTCAATTTAATTCCTTTTCATAACTTTATCAAATAAAAATTCCACTGGCAAATTAGCCAAGACTTAGATAACCAATGTTGGGTGCCCCAACAATTCCAAAACAGACAAAAAGGTTGCTAATAATAATAAAACACATCTGAAATTGTTTTAATTTTTTTTTTGGTTAGTTTTCTCATCAGAGACTCTAGTTGGGCACTTCTGGACTGACACATTCATGATGGCTGAGATTTAAAAGGACTGAGATTTAAAGGGAGGCTTTCCTATGTGATTTCCTTTTTTAGGTGTAGAAATTATACTAGAAGTATGTGGCTTTTTTAAGATCATACATGAATCATGCTAAATTCTGAAATCTAAAATAATAAAGAACATCTCCTTAAAAGTTTGCAATAGACATATAGGCTGTTAACTTTCCACTTCTGACACTTATAGTGCAATATATTAGATGTCCATATATCTTCAGTATTCTTAAATTTAAAAGCTTTTCCTCTGTGTTACCTCATTTTATAGTCTCAGCTTAGCTGAGCTTGTTGGTATTACCAAGGTTCTGTTATACACTCACGTCCGTCTAACCTCATTAAAAAAAAATATGAATGTGTTACAGACACCTGTACATTTTTTAGCAAAACCCCTCATCCAAACTGTATTACATGGCTAAATATTAACTATTTAACTGGTAACAGCTACAAACATATTATTGTTATTCAATTTTGCTTTGTTTCTTTCTGAATGCCGTGTGCTCTTGTTCCACTTTTATTTCCCTTCCTTTTGGAACTACTAGAAAATCAGAATTTTTTGTCTATTCTTGTAGATCTCATGTGGTTGTTCTTTAATTGTGTGCTTCTTCCCAAGACTGTTTTAGAGTTTTGTTTTTGTTTAAGTACCTGAATTGGATTGAAGATCTGAACAGAAAAGCTAATACAAAGCTGCTCTGCATACCACTCACTCCTTGGTAATGTCAACCTCACGCTAAAAGGTTTCTGAATTTGAATATCTACAAGGAAGTCTTGAGGATTTGATCAATTCAACGGTTTTATTCACCTTCAGTAAGTTTGCAGATGACATCAGTTTGGGTGGGAGTGTTTATCTACTGGAGTGTAGGAAGGTTCTGCAGAGACTGGATCGATGGGTTGAGGCCAGTCGTAGGAGGTTCAACCAGACCAGATGCCAGGTCCTGTTTTGCATCGTAACAACCCCGGGCAGTGCTACAGGCCTGGGACAGAGTGGCTGGAAAGCTGGAAAAGGACATGGGAGTGCTGGTGACAGCAGGTGAACATGAGGCCATGTCTGCCCAAGTGGGCAAGAAGGCCAATGGCACCTGGCCTGTATCAGAAATAGTGTGGCCAGCCGGACCAGGGCAGTGATTGTCCCCTTGTGCAGGGCACTGGTGGCGCCATGCCACCAATCCTGGGATCAGTTCTGGGCCTCTCACTACAAGAAAGACATTGAGGGGCTGGAGTGGGTCCAGGAACGGAGCTGGAGAAGGGTCTGGAGCACAAGTTTGATGAGAAGCAGCTGAGGGTGCTGAGGGTGTTTATTCTGAAGAAAAGGAGGCTCAGGGGGACCTTCTTGCTCTCTAAAACCACCTGAAAGGAGGTTACAGTTCAGGTGGGGGTCAAGCTCTTCTCCAAAGGAAGAAGTGACAGGACAAGAGGAGATGCTTTCATGTTGCACGTGGGGAGGTTTAGATTGATTATTAGGAAAAATTTCTTCCCTGAAAGGGTGGTTAGGCACTGGAACAGGCTGCCCAGGGAAGTAGTGGAATCACCACCCTTGGAAGCATTAAAGAAAATATGTGGATGTGGTCCTTGGGGATATGTATTAGTGGTGAACTCAGTGGTGCTAGGTTAATTGGCTGGGCTCAATAATCTTTTCCAACCTTAACAATTCTGCAGTTCTATTACTCTGTGATTTTATTTGGTATTTCCAACAATATTTCAACTGGTTATATATCACATAACGGGAATTCTTTTTTTTCCTCTGTACACAGCTATAATCTTTGTAACCCAGCCTAAAAGTGTCAGAGTGTCATGGTTTCCTTTGGTGACATGAAACCTATTCCATCAGCCCATGAACAGCCAGTCTTTTTGCAGCTGCTGTACAAATTTACAGTTTTCAGAAAACCTAAGCATCAGAAGACAGTATCTAATACCACAGGTCATGGATAAAATAGTTTCCCATGTACTGGAATATGGACTATTTAATACAATCACACATACATTCTCATAAATGTTTAATGTACTAAATGTAAAATGCCTGTAAATTCTACAGTCTTCAATCTAGGTAAATAATAGGGTGTTGGCCATGTTGGCTGTCATCATTGTTATCCTTTCCCTAGATATGCAGGGAAAAGTGTGAATGCTTTTCTCCTGCAATATTTTAATTTTATGGAAATCAGGCAATGATTCACTGTGCAACAAAATCACATGACATGTATTATTATGTGACAAAAGAGATGTGCATTCTGTGCATTGTCAATAGTTGGTGTTCGGTTCAGTTCCATATGTGCTTCTTAAGATCCTTTGTAAGGAAGGAGCATGATATAACTTGTGTGAGACATTTTCATGTTCAGAAACTACTCTTACAGTTAGAGGGTTTGCATCTCTCTGGGAAGTTACATCACAGATAGAAATGCCTAGTGATTTTCCATGCTGATTGATTTTTCTTTTTGTTCGTGTAAGAATCATCCTGTGAGACCAAAGCATTAAGAACAAGTAGATTTGGACATTTTAGTAGTTAATGTATCATCAATCATCTTATACTAGATTGATCAGGGAGGAAGCCATGTTAATCACAGTGACGTATGAATTTTAAAGGAAAAACTATTTGCTGAAGCTCAGCAAAAGGAAAAACTATTTGCTGAAGCTCCATCATCAGTATATTTCTTTCTTAGTTGTCTGTCTTGGAATAGACATAGAAATGGCAATTGTGATGATGGCTCTAGTTATATAGTTACTTGTAACAGAGCTACTGGGCATTGAGATTTTCTACTGGCTCCATGTCATTCATCAAATAGCTTTCAGATTACAATAACTTCCTATTTCTACCTATCAGGACTGGACTTTGATCCAGTAAGGCAGTGAATATCATACATACTGGTTCTTCTGCTGCATCCTTTCTACCCTGATTGGGTCATTGATCATTTCTATTCTGAACAAAAGTAATTGAAACCAGTGTTTGATTTTTAAAGTCTTCATTTCAGAAGCTTTATGAGACAATGTGCAAGTCATGAGTGTAATCTTTGGGTACAATGTGCCTGACTTCTGTGTCATAACAGTGCGAATATATGTTTTCCTGAAAAGGACAGAATTATCTAATTAACATTATTTGAGCAACATACGAAGATTTTAAATTTTAAATACTGACTAAAATGAGGAGTTATAGAGAATGACACAGATACCTATTTTAAATAAATGGGAATATTTTCCCCCTGCTGCTCCCTTTTTTCCATGGAATATCTGAAATGTGGTAAACATTGTGCTAAAAAATGAGGAAAGAAATAAACACTTGGTTTCTGATGAAGTTTTTTTTTTTTACTCACACTTAGCATAAACTTGGTGCTTTAAATTGAAGCCTGCAGAAATATAATTGTATTGATGTTAAATACATATCTTATGGCACTGATACCATAAACAATAAACCTGAAATACCTAACAAATTATTTGATCTCAGAAAACAGAAAAATACATTAAAAGGTTTACAACTGTAACATTTTTTTCTGCGTCAGTAAGGAAAGGTTCTGTGAGTAATTCCTCAGCAAAATTCTCCTGTATATATGGTTTTCTATGGAGAACAAACAGAAATATTTGATTCCTTATTTGAACAATTTGTGCAAAATATTGTAATTATTCATTGCTAATACCTTCCTACCACATGAAGAGTCAAAAAGATGGAGAGGTCAATCCCCCCGATCCTTACTTCTGTTAAGAGACTGACAGCTGAGGGAAAAACAATCTGACAGCGACCACTGTTGCATCAATAATTGAATAACTTAATTTGGCAATTATAAATGAGCTTTGGCCATGCTATCATCTTATTTCCATGTCCCTAAATGCTGTAATAGATTTTCTACTGACAGCCTGCTATTTTACATGATGTCTGTTTCAAGGCAACCATTTCTGTGCTTGTTTGATAATTTAGTGACCTAGTTCTCCTTCAGTTAATATAATACAATATGATTTATGGCACATATTTGATTAGTTAAGGATTATATATGTTATTTCTTAATTTTTCAACCTGTAAAATAGTATATCCTCACTTTTGCATGGTTCTAAAATATGCATTTAGTTTTAAAAGGTAATTTCACTGCTGATTTTCATAAATTGAGATTAGTGCTTGAAGCTTCATTTATCTGCTTTATCTAGTAGTATTTTTTACAGCTTCTGCTCCAGAGCAGCTTCAAGAACATCTTATATTTCTGTGGCAACAAACACCCCTGTTATTAAATATGCCTGCTTCGGAATGTAAGTGTGATAAAACAGTTAAAGCAGCTGACCAGCAAAAAATTTGTTCTCCATCTGAGTTTAAAGACCTTTGCAAAGAGCACAGAGAACTTCTACTGGCATATTCAGATAAAACTTGCCCTATGTACATTTTCATCAAACACCATTTGTATACCTCTCTTTGTATTTTGGGAACCTGTGTCAAAAGATGTGACATTTCTAAAAAGCTAGTTATCATGTTTCTGATATATCCAGGGACATACACTGATTCAATTCAGTTACTACCAGTAATATTTTTTTCAATAAGCTCAAGCTCTAAAATCATGTGGGAGAATATAAGTTTCAGACGCATTTTGCCATGTGTCTTTAGGTGGTAGACTAATAGTTTCCCAAGACAAGACTGTAGAGAGAGATAGGCTCTGTCATCAGACTCCAGCTGGCACAGTTAGAAACAGCACAGAACTTCTCAAGCCCATGTGCTTCTTTTTTCAATTATAGCAGCTGGTCTAATGAAAGCAATTACCTCTCCTGAAAAACCTTTTCTTGCCCACAGTGCTAGACCATTATGGCCAAAGCAACGCTCCCTCAGCGTACTGCAATATAATCTGGAACGCTGCTAATATATGTAGCCAGGCCTTTCAAACACCTTTTTTCACTTTGTCTTGTGTTTGCCACAAATCATACTTCACAGCTGAACTGTGTTTTGGTCTTGTTTCTGTCAGTGGATGTTAAATGGGGTAATCTCTTTCATTCTACTAATCTTTTAATGTTAGTAGGAAGAGGTGAGAATCATATTTCCAATTTCCTAGTGTATGCTGCAACCTGCTTTTGATATTTAGAATGTACTGCCTCAGGTGTACACATTTTCATTATATGTTGTCTTTTTTGTAAGGAAAAGGACAAAAAAACTGAATTTCCAACAGCTACTGGTGATCCCACCCATATGCTTTAGACAGATTATCTCCCTGACTTATGCCTTTTGTATCCTAATTCTGTAACATGGGCTATATGTTACCAACCTGCCCTAGAATTCAAAGTTCAGCCTCTGAAAATCTGGCATTTTTTAGAAATACTTTTCTTATCTTCTGCTTTTTAACTCTTACACTGAATCCTTGATACGTTAGTGTACGTTTGCTACATTTAGCAGCATCAAATTATTTTCTTGACAGGAATACTGGCAATCAAAGAGTAATCAGGTCGTTAAACCTTCATTCTCCTAGCATTAGAAAGAATTAAAAAATATACTCAGAGTATTTTCAGAAATACCAAACTTTCATTTGGTAAAAAACCACTGAGAATTAATGCTTTTAATTAAATTGGAGAAATTGTGTTTATTGTTAATCTCCTCCTGATTAATTTTTTATGTGTGAACTATAATTCAATTTCTTGTTCATAGAGTCATGGAATCACTTAGGTTGGAAACGAACTCTAAAGTAATTGAGTCCAGCCACGAACCTAACAGTGCAAAGTCCATTTTTAAAAGATGTCCCTAAACGCCACATCTAAATATCTTTGAAATACCTCCAGGGATGGTGACTCCACCACTTCCCTGGACAGCCTGTTCCAGTACTTGATAACCCTTTTGGTGAAGAAGTTTTCTCTAAAATTCAATCTAGATGTCCTGTAGTGCAACTTGAGGACGTTTTTTCCTGTTTTATGTGTTGTTGCTTGGGAATAGAGCCTGACCCCTACTTAGCTACAACCTTCTTTCAAGCAGTATTAGAGTGAGAATGTCTCCCTTGAGCCTCCTTTTCTCCAGCCTAAACACTCTCAGCTCCCTGAGCCACTCCTCACAGGACTTGTGCTCCAGACCCTTCCCCAGTTCCTCTGCCCTTCTCTGGAAAATCTCCGCTACCTCAACGTCCGTGAAGGGCCCAAAACTGAATGCAGGATTTGAGGTGTGGCCTCACCAGTGCCCACTACAGGGGGATGGTCACTTCCTCTGAAACAGCAACAGGCTTGGGGAATCAACCACCTCTCTGTGAAGCTTCCTCCAGTGTTTGACCACCCTCTTAGTAAAGAGACACTTCCTAATGTCCAATCTGAAGCTTTCCTGATACAGCATTGAACCATTCCCACACATCCTATCATTAGATCCAAAGGAGAAGAGCTCAGCACCTCCATCTCCACTTCCCTCCTTAGGAAATGGTAGAAAACAGTGAGGTCACCCCTCAGCCTCCTTCTTTCCAAACTGAACAAGCCCAGAGTCCTTAGACGCTCCTTTCTGGATATGCCTTCCAGCCTTTTCAGCAGCTTTGTTGGTCTCCTCCAGATGCATTCAAGGAATTCGCTTGAATCCCTCTTGAACTGCAGGGTCCAGAACTGCACAGGTACTCAAGGTGAGGACACACCAAGGCTGAATACAGGAGGATAATCACCTCCTTTGAGAGCTGGTGATGCTGTGTTTGATGCCCCCAGGATGGGGCTTGCCCTCTGGGCTGCCTGGGCACAAAGGGCGGGCTCAGACTGAGCCTAATGCCAACCAGCACTCCCAGATCACTTTCTGCAGGGCTGCCCTCCAGCCACTCCTCCCACAGTTTGTACTTGTGCTGTCTTGGGGTGATTTTTTCCTCCTAAAATTGTCTCTAAACTGAGACATGTGCCCAGCATTACTGCCATTTGCAGGATCCAGCATTTTGTCTTACTAGATTTCATCCCATTAATGTTTGCCCAGTGCTCAAATCTATCTAGACCCCTCTGAGGGATATCCTTATCTCCACATTGAGATAAGAGGAGGGATAATGCCTCTTATCCCTCAGCAGACCCAACAGCACCTCCCAGATTGGTATCAAACAGCAAAGCTGCTAATGGTGAATCCAACTCTTGCATCAAGATAATTTATAAATACAACTGAACAGAACTGGCCCTAGAATTTAACCCTGAGGAACACTGCTGGTGACCAGTGGCCAGCCAGGGGTAGCCCCATTTACTACAACCACTTGAGCTCTGTCATTCAGCCAGTTCTTCACCAAGCAAGCATTGGGTCACAGCTTTAGCTGGTCCTCCAGCTGTGCCATTGCACTTACTTTAGTAAAATATTTAGTAAAATAGTATGTTTCATTTGTCCAAAGGAGTAATTCTAAATATTATGACTTGCCCATTTATACTACAGAACTGAAGGTAGTTTTATCTGTCCTTTACACAGGAATAAACTCTCTCAAAAGGCATGGACTTTAAGGAGGCATGGACTTAAAAGACTGAATTACATAATACTTAGCTGACTGCAAACATAATATGATTACAGCATTAGACAGTTTGCTTTTGAAGCATGAAATATCTAGTAAGGGCTTCACTAGGAGCAAACTTTTCTTCTTTGTGTTGAGCTTCTTGATTGAGGTAGTAGTATTTTTATGCTTGTGGCACTAGATAGAATCATAGAATCATAGAATGGTAAAGGGTTGGAATGGGTCTTAAAGATCACTTAGTCCCAACCCCCCCCACCATGGGCAAGAACACCTCCCACTAACCAAAATGCTCAGCTCTGTGATGATCTCTATTCTGTAGCAGGAGTACTCTGGACATTTTAGCTATCAGTGCCCTGGTAATTACTGAACTATTAGTCTTAAACAGATTTTCACTATTTCCAGAACATGGCAGTAGTACTTCTAGTCTCTTGCCCCTAGTATTTGTTTTTACATATTTCAGGATTGGAATCCTGCCTATATATGAGAAAGCGTGGTGGATAGATTTTAGCTGTTTTTTTTGTCTTTCTTTTTTCCATTTTGTCTATCACAGTGGAATAACACTGTCCTGGGTCACAGTGTACTGTATTACTATGTTCATGAGCTGTTGAAACCAGGTGGAGCAATGTTCTGTGGATCTGTGTATACTCGGAGGTTTGGAACACCACAGACAGACTTTTTCCACTGGATTCCCAGAGGAAGACCAGACCCTTCTACACCACCACTGGACCTTCAGAGGAAGACCAGATCCTTCTACAGGATCACTGCTTCAACAGAACCATCACTCCAGGAGGACTGCAGCCACCATTTAATCAGACTGCTACCAAGCCCCTGACTAAAAAGGGGTCAGGTTGTATCCTGACTCTGTCAGTTTAAACCAGTGTTTTCTGCCTTTATTTTTAATTTTCCTATGAAATTGTCATTCTGACTTGGTGTCTCCTACTGGTTTGCTTTCAAACTAGTACAAACACTTAGACATTTCTAGGAAACTGAGACCCTACTGTAGGGTTTTTAAAAGGTTTTTAGACTTCCTTTTTGAACAGCCACAGCTCATTAGCTGAAGAGAAACAAGGGCAAGCCTGAGGTAGTCCAATCATACACCTGGTGTGATCATTGAACTGGACTTGCTAATCTGCATATGAGCCAGGAGCCTGCATATGACTGTCGGCCTAGAGCTGATTTTGGTATGTGGTTCACTCAATTTATGGCCTTATGAAGCCCCAGGACTCCTCAGTCAGCAGCAATTGTTCAGGCAGAAGATGCAGGGCTGAGAGTTGGGAGGAAACCAAAACAGTTTCGGGAGGAAATCTAATAGGCAGTGTTGTCTCAAAACCTTGCTTATTCTGTCAGAAGATAATTTAGGCCAATGCACTATGGCAAAAGACTGATTTAAAGAATAAGAGACACTTTACAGGGAGAAACATACTTCATTAGAGAATTCCCAGCCAAAAGTGCTGATGATTTATTAAAGTCAGGCTTAATTTGAACCAAGCAATATTTTAGTTTCCTGCAGTAAGACATTTCCATTTGAAGAAAATGCCATGATACCCTGGATGAACACTGTTATTCTGCTTTTGCACAACCTCTTCTGAGAGCCAATGAAAACTTGTTTGTTGTGATGATTTTAAACCCTTCTGTAAAGCCTTTCTGTTTACTCACCATAGTCCTGTTTTTCTCCATCTCCTTAGCCTCTATTTGTAAATTCCTACTATGTCAGCACATGTGAAAACCTAGACCTGTTATATTTCCGTGCAGGATGACTTGAACTCTTCTTCAGAGCTAAACTGTTGGCCACAGTTGGAATTACAAAACTGATTAACTTCACATAGGTGTTGATAGCAAGATCCCCATTTATTTCAATATGAGATAAGGAAAATATGCTTTCCACTGACTAAGCTGTCTAAGTCCACTGTCTAAGGACTTGCAGAGTAATCTTATGCCATCTGTTCTTGAAGTGCTATTGCAGGGTCACAGTTCATAGTCCTCAGACACAAGTTCATACAGGGAAGAAAAGAATCAAAGACCAAATATTATTTAAAGTTTTTATTAGTAATCCCTAACAATTAAATGAGTGTTCCTCTGGAAGGTAATTATTGCCAACTCCTAATTTCATTTTCAGAACATAATAGTATATCCAATAATATAAATATAATTATATATAATATATAATCCATTAAGCTGACTTGTCTTAAGTAGGCCACGTGTTTGTTCCTTTAGCTACTAATCTGACTGAAGTTTATGAATTGTATAGAATCAAGAGTTCTTGAAATGCTAAAATCAGCGTGGGCTTCCTGCAGTGGCAGTTTAAGCTACAATGCTGAACTGAAATATTGAATAGAGTAAAGGAACAGAAGTGGAGCTACCTGGTCAGACCTGGTGATTGAATTATTTTGTATCATTTAGTACTTTTGTACTCCTGTGATTGGTACAACTAAGGCCTTCAAGGCTGTGCATTGGTAGACCTGACATGCATCTGTAGATGAACTGTCAGCACCAAAAATATTTTCTGTTTCTAGATTAGCATTTTATTTCTATCAGTGAATTTCTATGCACTCCTGCTGCAAATCAATGTTTTTGCTAGTATAGTGCATCACTTGTGAGCTATCTTCTTGCTTCAATGACAACATTTTCCTTCTTCCAGTTTTAAACCTTCCATGGCACTATTTGTACTGTTGCTTACAGGTGCTATTTGTATGTTTCAGTACACCTGTATTATGTTTCCTGACCTGACCTTGCTTCTGTGAATTGTGGTGACATCTTGTTAAAATACTAAAACACAAGTTTTTATTTTTTTTTTCTGTGATCATACCATTTGCAATCACCCAGTGCTCCAATATCTTAAAAAGGATTCAAACTTTTTTTGCACACTGTGTAGCCCCATGCATGTGGAATATGCTGCTATTATTTTTTGGTTTTGAAGCACCATAAAAATCCATAAAAAACATTAATAATAAAATAGGGTATGTTAAACACAGAGTCTGGCTCACTAGTGTGTTACTCTACACTTGCTCCCTACCAAAATCATTGCAGGCGTGGCACATAAAATTTCAATATGAAATTAAACCACTTTCTTTTGATGCAGTTACAGGCTGCACAGAGCACACTATCAAGTATGAACTATCTGTAATAGCTTAATTAATTACAAGTTATCTGCTATGTATGCTATAATGTCTCTATTCATGCTCACTTAACCCATTTGAAAATTGTGGAAATTCTAATGATATCTGGTACACTTATGTGAGATATTTGTATTATTAAAATGTATAGAAGTGAATGTTACAGTATCATAAAAAACCCCCTGTATTATCAGGAGTAGATTTAAGCATTTCTGTATGACATCTTGTGGTAAAAATAAAATAATGTAAGTACAAATTGTAAAAATTAGGCATATGCATAAATATTTGCAACATTGGGCTCAATTTATTTACATCCATTTTTATCCTTAAGTCTAGTTGGAGAAGAGTATGTGTACATACTGCACTTATGCCATTATGTGATTTTTAAGTTTGATCAACTCAGTTGTTGGTGTTAGGCAAGTGCATGAAAAAAAATATTGGAGATTCAGAAAAGGGTCTTCTCTGATATTCATTATGCTATTTTCTTAGGTCAGAAAGGACATCAATTACTTGATTATTTGGTATTTTCCTGTTATTGCAGCAAATACATTCTTTTCCAATTCAGAAGCTTTCATTTCAGTATTTGTCACTGTAGACATTGCTGTCACTTTTACTGTATAGGATGCATTACCATGATAATTTTGGTCACTTTTCACCCTCTTCTGGTTTGTTATAAGAAGATTCAATTGACTACAAGAAATGTGATAAGCTCTATGCTTTCCAACAATAGATGCAGTTCCTTTTAAAGTTTTGAAGTAGTAGATTTTCACACTGAGGATTACTATATGTGTGTTCAGACTAGGGGTACATAATTGGTTTCAATGACATTGTCACAGAATTAAACAGTGTGCCAGACAATATACTTATATATCTTGGATTATACTAAGTTATTTTGGAAGGAAATGCCTTATTTGAGAAACATTGTGTAGAATCCTCTCACTTTCTCAATGTTTTCTTAAGGCTATTTTTATTTTGCTGATTTACTTACGGCTTTCAGTAAAGCTTAGTCACTCTTTTTGTGTTTCCATAATTCATGAAATTATCTATAATTGCATAATTAGTGTAAATACATGCAATCACATTTATAAGATATAATTACAAATGCAAGGCAATAATTTTGATGAGTAATGTCATAAAGAAATACCTGTTAAACTTCTTAAATGCATAGTCTGTGAATATTCAGAAGCTAGTATTTAAAGCTGAATATGAAACTTGTTTAAATGTCAACAACGGGTGTGCAAATTTTACAAGAATAACTGGAGCTGGTCAAAAATACTGTGAAAAAACAATTTTAAGCTGACATCATCCAACAATTTTCCAAAGTGAAGGTGAGTTTTCATTGCTTGGCAGGAACTCCAGAGCACCTTTATTCTAAAACCAGGTGCAAATTTGGACTTTATTATTTAGGCTGGCATGCAATCTCTACCTTGGGACTAAAGTCTGGCTTCTCCCCCAGACATCTGTGCATATATATGTCAGCCCCACACTCTTGAGGTTTCTAAAGCAGAGATTCCTGCTTGCCTAAAGACCATATAGGTACTTTAATCTCAGAGAAGTGTTGAGAAGCTCATGGCCCTCTGCTGCAGAAGGAGTTTCTCTTTCCCCAGGGTCTTTTCCAGATCTGGGTATTCCCAGTCTTATTCTTCAGTCCCCAGAAGCTGGAAGAAGGTGTTCGTTTACCTTCATTGCAACTTCCATTTTTTTGTGATGCTGATAGTTTCAGATCTGACATAGCCTTGAGAAGAAAAGGCTCAGAAGGGATCTTATCAATATATATAAACATCTAAAGATAAGGTGCAAAGGGGGAGCAGCCAGGCTCTTTTCAGTGGTGCTCAGCAACAACAGGCAATGGGCACAAGTTGAAGTATGGGAATTTCCATCTGAGAATGACAGAACACTGGCACAGGTTGCCCAGAAAGGTTGCAGAGCCTCCCTTCTTGGAGGGACTTTTTCCTTCAAAATCCTTCTAGACGATCCTGGGCAAGTGGCTGTAGCTGGTCCTGTTTCAGCAGGTAGCTCGTACCTCCAGATGTCCCTCCCAACCTCAGCCATTCTGTGATTCAGTGAAAACCCTACAACCATAGGTGATAAAGGAGTAGCTATCTAAGCCAGGTTTCCTCTTCAGGAATAGTTTATCTAACTGTGTTCAGACAGAGTAAATTTCCACACTGGAAATCTTACTTCAAAGAAAAACAATGGAAATGTTTTATTTATTTTTATTATTTATATTTTATTGATGCTAGGCCTTTGATGATTATACCAACATACAAATAGATTATGGTGAAGATTTTGACATATAAATTGGCTATGCCTGCTTTGTATGTCCCTTTACAAACTTCACAAAAAAAGAGTTGAAGGAAGTTATCTGTAAATGGCGTATTTCCATGTAATTGCATTCTCTGTTATTTGCTTAACAGAATTGTGATAGTAATGCAAGTTCTGTAGTTGTTCAATACCTAAATTGCTTTTACTATGCTTAGTTTTTTAAAAGCTATTTATAGCCTGATTTAAATTTTCCACATTAGTCACTAACTTTGTATTCCATACTGTGTTAGATGACAGAGCTAAACCAAATTATATGTATTTGACTTCTGCTTTCCTTGACAGTAATAAGCAGTGTTCAATTAGATGCAGCTTAGACATCAGGGGCATATTACTCTAATTGTATTACTCTGTCAGAAACGAAGAATGATTTGCTCAAAACTAAAATCATATTTAACATTAGTGCATCCCTTTAGTCTTAAAATTAGAACTAGGGCCTTTTGACAGTTATTATTAAGTGTATAATTTGCTAGGCACTCTTATTTTGCAAAGCCTGAGTGTTGTAAAATATATGTATGATCAAAAATGTATATTCCTTCAAGAATTTAATAAACTCTTGCTCTTTTTTTTTTTTTTTTTTTTTTTTTTNTTTTTTTTTTTTTTTCTGGTATAAGATACTATTTCTAAGAAAGGAAAATTAATAAGATTTTCTGAATTAATGGTGATTTAGAGAAAGAATGACATTGCATAAATTGTTCTTTGTGGCTGAATGTCACTCCATGTAGTAATCAGGTTCTCTCCAGCACCAGTAAAATACATTTGAATAGAAACACAGCAAAGGAAGAAAATTTTAATACAGAAGTCATTCACTGAATTTCCCTTTACCATGATCCATTTGTCTGTGATCTTGAAATAAAAAAAAAATAATTTTCTCTGTGTTTTTTTATCATGCTTGTTTGCATCATACCTAGATTATAGGTTTCAGGAAACTTTTTTCTTTCTCCTTGATCATATAACTTCCAGAAAAAGGAAGGTGGAGAGAACTCATCATCCTCTGAAGCAGTGAGAATTGGGCACAGATATAGGATGAAAGTCTCAGGTGCTGAGCTGGTGAGAATCTGGGAATTGTCGTGGGACATATGAGAATCGTCTGTGCAGAAGGAATGTTCCCTCAATTCAAACTGTTAGTTGCACTGCCTGACATTTTGGCTAACCTCCATCACCTCCACCACGCCCCTGTAGCTTCTTAGTCTTTTCTGTTAATTTCGGTGAATTATCCAGGTCTCTTTTCGGTGCATTCAGAATTTTTGCACTATTACCCTTGCACTAGGTCCACAGGATATACTCATACTGTCCAAAGGGAAGTTCTACAATGTGTGCTGAACAGCGTTCTTTAGTTGTTTCAGCTATCATTCAGACAAAGAATACGGGGAAAATTCCTCAGTTTTGACTTAATAACTAATGACAATTTTTATGTCTGTACCACTCTCTGTTATCAAATCATACTGTTTCATTAAAAAATACTTAGGGTGTAAAACAAATAAAATATTGAGACCTTGATTCAAAAAATCTGCCTTTTCTATCCAAAACTATAACTTTTAAAAGACAAATGTCCTTTTGTTGTAAAGCTGAAATAATCCCATATAACATTAAGAGCACACATTAAACTCCAATTGGATAAATAGGTTCTGGACAGATGTCTCAGGTGTTATTCATCCCAATTCTACCTCTGCCAACAACATATGTCTAGACATATTTCTAAGAGTATATGTAAATCTCATCTATGATACATTTGTAGGTGTTTGTGCATGTGTGCATTAGATTATCTATTATTTAGATAAGCTAAGCTTTCTGAATAAGAAAATACCATTGATTCTAGGGACACAGGAGAGCTTTATGGTTTTAGTCAGACAGTTCATTCTCAGAAACAATTGTTTACTTCACTTGCCTTTCAGTTCCAATGAATTTTCATTCATTACTCCAATGCATTTACAGGTCAGGAGATGCAAACACTTGTAAAGCAGTCTTTAGACTATGGTTAATACCAGGAAAGTAGCTGTACTCACATTATATAGCATATTCTTACACTGTGAAACTTTTCCTTGTGTATTCTGAGACATATCTACTTGCTTTACTTATTATTTGTCAAGCTGAAGGGCTAATGAATTCAGTACTAGTCAAGTAAAAGGTAATCCACTCTGCAAGACAATTTCAACAACTCATATAACATATTAAATTGTAAATTAACAGTAATAGTTCAGGGAAACCACTCAGTGACAAAACAGGCTATTCCATAAAAAAAGGATCATTCTTAATGCAGTAGGCTGTTCATCAGAGTGAAGTTGCTAGTCTGTCTTCAAAGAAGGAGGAAAGGCTGTTAGATAAAAATAAAACAAACCCAGAAAATATTTCATTATGTAATGTTACAGGAATTGTCAATGACCCTTTTCAAAACAAAGAAAAATAGAACTAATGCAGGCAATTAACAGTGGCAGTGTGTGGCTGAAGCATGAAAATACACTGATGAAGTTATTTAGTTGTTTTTAAAAATCACTACCATGTAAGGATGAGATGGCAAATGGCTGGTGCTCAGCAGAATATAGTGAATTTTTTTTGCTTACTCTTAATAGCTCTTTCTCACCTGTAAAACAAGATCAAAGAACTTACCTAGTAAAACTAAAAATCAAGACATTAAAAACGTATTAATTTGTTAATTTCTTGCACATTAATTATTGGTAAAATTTTAGTTTTATAGAATTAAAAAACTGTATGGTAATACTAAGAAAGTGATATATTATTATTATTATTATAGATAAGAGAAATGGATTTAGCTTCTGTACAAAACCTAGGTCAAGTAAAAACATGGAAGTGGATTAAACAAATTCATACTGTAACTGTTACACAGTTTTCTATCATAACATTGTATTGTGTTATTTCTTCAGACATAATAAAGCAAATTAGTCTATTTCATTGGTTTCATTTCTGGTGTCTTCAAACTTCCTTGTTTAGTGCACTTCTCTGAAAAATAAGTCAAGTTAAACCACTCAGGTTTACTTTTCATTTGTCTTCTTTTTTTTTTGGGCATAACGTTATTCATATTGCACTTCTTGTTTTGAAAAAATAGCATATTTCTATTAGATCTACATTTCCTTCCTTTCTCCCTTCTCCCTTCTCCTTTTCCTCTCATCCATGCTTATGCTTTTAGACCTATTCCACTTTTCTTTCCCATTTTCCATTAATTGCATGACTGCATCTTGCAGGGTTCTATATTTGTATTTCAATCTCCAAGAAAAATGTGAATACTTCAAAATTGGCAACTTTAGAAATGTTGCAAAAAATTCCTGTAGAGTAAAAAACCAAAGAGCACTTCAAATCTGTTTCTGTATTGTTTTTCTGTGAAGTGGCAGCACAGTTCAGCTGGCTACCTATGTTGTTCTCATATTTTAGGATTTTTTCTGTCAAATATGATTAGAAGAAATGCCTTTATAATTTATTGCCACAAACTGTGTGGTCAGACTGTATTGTGATATGAGGCATTGGTAAGAGAGTTGAAAATTTTTGAGTGTAATCCAATTTATCAATGTGGAAGCTTAATTTAGAAGTGATTGGAAAATCAAGGAAATAGAGGAAAATAAAAGTGATCTTTCATATGAATCACAGCACTAAATATGCAAATACTGGACTTTGACATTGACTCATAATGTCTTGGATAAATGGAAAAATGTTGGCAGCAGAATGTGTGTCAATTAAACACTATATTAACACTGCTATTATTATTTATGTGGAATAGAATCAGCATAAGCATGGCAGTACACTCAAAAGTGGTCACTTGCAAATTCAGGCATTAATGGTCCAATGACAATACTTTTGCTTTGTTGTTGTTTTTGCTTTTTTAAAATTACTTTGCCTGTCACTGTCATCCTCTTTGGTATCTTATTTTGACAGGAAGTTGAATTTTATGGAGGGATAAGCTAAATGAATTGTTGTACTTTTCTGATTCTGCTTTCTTTAACTACAGTCTCATTTTCCAAAATGATAGAATAAAGAAATGATAAAAATGAAAGAATAAAGAATAGATCCAAAAGTCTCTGTAGACTTCCCTCCAGAAGTCTCCTGAAATCTCTCTCTTTTTATCCTAAATGAAGCTGATATCAGCTTTACTAGAAACATCACAGACAGGTGAGAAAGCAAAATACTGAGGAAACACAAGTAATTAAAAAAACTAGAATTTCAGAGATACGAATCCAACACAAACTTTTAATATAACAAATTAATACATGTAACAGTCATATTTGTGTATATTCATTAAGCACTGTTTATTGTAGAATGCAAGGTAAATGAATTTTTTTCATCAAAAAAGATTCAGAGAGTAAACCAAAACAGGAAATCTGCTGCAAATGCAGCTCTAGGTCATGAACAAGCCATAGGCTTTGATCCTGTTGGGACCTGCACATCTGTAATTGTACGTATGAGAAATTTAATGTTTCCATCGGAAAAATAGCTCAGAGATATAGTTAGCAGACTACACAAATTAAACAGAATTAGGACTGTGTCTATAAGGCACTGGGGAGTAGCTGAATTTTTTTTTAAACCATCCAACTTTCTTTTAGAACTAAACTGGCATAGTAAAGTAAGCACATGGGAAATTCCCTGGTACATCACTCAGTCACACCCTGAGGGCGCTAGCAGGCTTTAATGGCCCTGGATCACACATCATACCATTCATCATGTATTGCTGCAGTACATACTGACTGTCTTTTCCAAAGGTCATCTTTTCTTGTTCAGGGCATGCAGGAAGTTTTCTTCAACACTCACTTCAGACATTAATGTAGAGAATGAAAGGGAAACTCCATTAATCCCAACTCAAATCAATTCTCTCTTTAATTATTGGAATATATTTACTTTGGTATTCATGCCTTTCTGAATAAAGCATTACTGAATACTAAGCTACACGAATATATGCATGTGTGATTTTAATCTCCAGGTAGCATATGCTGATAAAGAGATCACACCAAACTGATCTTTCTCCAGTTATTCTCTCATTTAAGTGTGAAGATGTTTTCCATGCACTATGGCTGCAGTACAGACATGTATATGAGCTTTAAACCAGCTTGTGGAGAGATTAATTATGCAGTCATGTAATGCAGGTTTGTTGGAGGCAACAACAACCAGGGCAAACTGGCTTTCTGGAGAGAGCCCTGTGCTGCCACTGCTTGGTCCTCGTCAGTTCTTTAGCCTTTTCCTTTACATCCTGCTGGACCTGAAGTTCCATTGTGCACCTTGTGGTCATCTGGACCACAGTCCTCCTGCCAGAGAACACTGTTTTGGTGAAATGTCCCTCCCCTCAGCACAACTGTGAGGCAGACTAACTGAAAGTGCCTGCTCTCCACTGGTCAGACAATCATGTTGATGAGGTTGTCATTTGTAAAAGATCAGCACCTTTCAGCCACTCTTCTCACTGTGTTTTGGTTCCCTTTTCCCACATATACTACTAATAAAAAAAAAGGCTCCTTTTTCTTTACTCTTTTCAGAGAGAAATTCTGATCTTGAGGATATGAATAGTGTATAGATACATTTTTAGTGGTCCTACTTATTATGCTTTGTGAGAAATATTTTAGGCTTTGGGCAAAAAAGTCCCCTTGCTTATGAATATTTTTCAGCTGTGTAGCATTTCAATACTACATACTGAAATTGGCCTGTTTCACCAACCTGCTGTTTCTATCACGTAAATAAAGCTATGGATAGCATTTCAGTGAATATTAATATTATATTTCAATACCTTACTAGTGCTTTGTGGTTTTTATCCACTTTATAACTGTCTTTACCTTTTGACACTTTGCATATATATATGTACTTACTCCACTGGAAGACTGTCACCATTCTTAACTCTTCTAGAATATTTTAAAATCTTTCCTCCATAGGTAGAATTGTTGAGAGATGGGACAGATACAAAAGACTCTGACATGATGTCACATTGATGTGACTATACAGTTTAGAATAGACTGTTTCAGTTGGAAGGCATCTACAAGTGCCATTTAATTCTAGCAGTTTCTAACAGTGGGGACTTGTGAATTTGGAATAGGGTTGGAATAAGTTAAGCTTCTCTACGCCTCTTCATGAAGACAGTCTTTATTACTAGTATTATTCTTCATTCTTGAATTATCTAACCAAAACTAGGTAAAGAACACTTTCATTCTGAATTCATGCCATGCACATGTGGATTTATGTAGTTTAAATTATCCTCTTTATATGTTGTTCTGTATTATTTTCTCCTGAGTTACTTGTTAGAATAAATCCTTACAAGAACAATTCCTTATTGTGTCAAAAATACTCCTGATTGTAGATTGACCATGCATGAAAGACCCCTTCCTAAAGGGACAGGTTTAGGCTGAACAGATATTAATTTCCTGCCAAGTACAGACTAGATCTTCTGTAATATTATATAGTCCCACAAGGCTTGCAGAGATCTAAACTGATGTTACAAGCATTGTTTTCAAAAGGCTTGCTCACTGTGGAAAAAGTGAAACACATAACTCACCCATACAAAAGTAGAATAGTGAAATGTTGAGCACTGGTTATGGGTGGGAGCAGAAATAAAATATTAAAAACCTTAGGAAAAAATAGGAGGTGAAGGAAGATAATGTAAATGGGGAAAACAAGCAGAAAAAAGCAGAAATGAGAAGTATGTGACTAGCTTTTAAAGCCTTGATCCCCACTGATTCCAGTCTTTTGAGGGAAGATTTTTGAAGTACAGTTTTCTAAAGCTGATGCAGAATAATCTCCAATCCTTAATTTTTTTCTTTTTCACTACATGCTCCACTATTATCAAACACAACAAATACAGAAACCAGTCTTAAAATTCCAGGTTAAAATTCTCATGTTTTGCTGAGTAAACAATAAATGCCCCTAAAAGATGAACTCTGAGCACTCCTTCTGTGACCTGTTCCCAAATAAAAAGATAATTCAGAGTATTCTTCTTTTTATTTCTGGAGAGTTACCTGACTGTTTTCAAAAATGTGGCCATGTTGCTCAGCACTTTCTGCCATCCGAATCCTATTTTAAACAGTGAAATAAATATAAAATAAGTAATCCAAAATAGCAATTTCACAAAAAAAAAAGAGTGAATTGTATATAAATAGGTATTTGAGTTTCAAATTGATTCTGAAATCTGACCGCAAGTTGTCAGTGAAATTCAAATTTCAGTGCCAACTGAAACAAGCCTATCTCATGACATCCTTTAAAATGAAAAATCACATGGAATTTAGAGGTACTAAGTGAAAGTATGACACCTGTTCAGTCTCATCCTAGTCTTCCTTTTATACCTTTTTCTGCTACTTTTAAAGAATGGATATATAGTGGTATGTTGGCATATTCTCACAATTACCACTTTAGTTGCCTTTGATCAAACTTAAGACATGAACATGAGTATATATAAAATGAAAAAATCCTAAAAATGGGAAAGTAACCCGCTTCAACAGACTGGCTGTTCTTACACCATCCCAACTACAACAATGAAACCATAAATATTATACAGCCATCTCCCTCTATTTCCATGTATTAAAATGTACTTTTGCATTGAGTAAAGTCTTGTTTACTTGCTAGGAATTACTGATTTGAGGAAAATGAGGAAAAGGTATAAATTAACATACTTCAAAACATGGGGTTTTTTCACTTCTAAGGTTTAGAGTAAAAATCTGAATACTTCATGTGAACTGTTTCCTCCCCTCAGATCTCAGAACACAGAATACCCAGCCAAGTAAGCACAGCAGAACCCGTGGCAGACACAAGCACTGACACAAAGCTAATTAACGTACATCTGTACAATTACCCAGCTAGGCAGGAGGGAATGATGAATCCTTTAATCCTGTTAAGAGTACATGAGATAGTACTTTGCATTTCAATTAGAAAGAAAAGGAGAAGATTTCTAAATGCCCCACTCATGAAGCAGCAAATTAGTGGAGTGAAAACCTGAAAGCACAGTAGGGATCAGCTTCTTTTGTCCTCCCATGGAGCAAAGTTTAAGTATTTTCTCTTAGACTTGTGAAAAGCAAAGAAAGAGTTGGTTATTTTTTGGTAGGGTGTTGTTTTTTCCCTAATAAAATTTTAGAAAAATATTTTAATATCATCTGCTTACTAAATAGTAGTTTTTGCATTTATTTGATAAATAAAATCTTCATAACAAATAAGAATCTTCTGTTTCTTATGTCTTCATAGAATGTCATGGTGATTTAGTGCATTAAGAATTCCTAAACAATTTACTTGTATTGTGTAAGTTCACTGCTCCTAACATACCTAAATCAGAGTCAATTACTGTGGTAAAAATCAAATACACCTTCATATCATTTGATATCATAGAACCACAGAATAAGCTGAGTTGGATCATCGAATTCAGCTTCTGGCCCTGTGCAGGACATCCCAACCATCCCACCATGTGCCCAAGAACATTGTTCAAATGCTTCTTGAACTCTGTCAGGTTTGGTGCTGGGACCATTGGCCTGGGGAGCCTGTTCCACTGCCCAACCACCCTCTGGGTGAAGAACTTTTTCCCAACATCCAACCCAAACCTCCCCTGACTCAGCTTCACGCTGCCTCCTTGAGTCCAGTCGCTGGTCACAAGAGTGACGTCAAGAAGTTTCAAAACCTAATTAAAAGAAAATTTCTTACAGAAATCCACAGCATTTTTTCAGAGCCATCCAGAAACTGTCTATTCACACCTTAAGAAAAGTAAGTGTTAAGTCCACTTCAATGTCTGATCATCTGTCATCTTTCTATGAGGAATAATGCTTAGTCCAATTTGTAAGAGAAGCAAGACCTACATTCCTTACGCAAACTAGAATTATTAAACAATTATTCTAAAGAACAAAGTTGTATCTGCACGTATTTAAATTTTTCAAAGAAAGATTTTAATATGGTCCAAAATGGTCTATTTTCTGTTTGGCAACTATTAATCACAGAGAGAGAAGGAGATTTTTCCTTCTCAGAATTGCTATTGAGACTACTGATGTGTGGCTAGGTCTGATTTCCCAGGTGACTAGGATACAAAATATTTATTGTAAACAGAATAAATAATTTGTGCTGACACAAAAATAAGCCTAGTAGCTTTCATTCCTGTTTCAATAAATATTCTTTTACTGCTTATCAGCCCACATCACATAATTGCTTCAGTTCTAAATAAATACAAATATTATTTACTTGTCATAATAAAATGCATAAATATGTCAGAAGAAAAAATGGCCCATATTGCAAGCAGATAAATGCAAGCTTAAAACCTAAGCAGCTTCAGAAGCAAGAATTCTTCTGAATTTCAATAACTAATCCCTGAAATGACATAAAGCTCAACTGTTCTTGGTTCCTCTGAGGAAACATATTTTTCTTTTTACTAATTAAGGGTTCTAGGACTGCCTTGTCCTTTTCCACTCCTCGTTTCTCATCCTCTCTCTCCTCTTGCCTTTTAGTTGTTCCTGGCTTCAGCTTAGTCCTAATGAAATTAAAATGCTAATGTTTCCTCAAAACAAGCAAGCAAACGAAAAAGCCCACCCTATATAGCCAGTTCTCATCCTCTCTCATTGCATTACTTAAAGCTTCACCTTCCTGTCACCCAGGATCCCATTGCACAGCTTGCCTTATTTCTTGACAAAAACATCCAGACTGTGCCAACTTCTTCCTGCCTTAAGCATTTATTTGTAAATGAGTATATCCAAGCTTCTGTCTTGACTTACAGAAAAGTTCTGATGTGGAGCGCTCTACTGATACACACACCTGGCTTTTAATGTATATCTTATATTCAGAAGACCCCATGTAAATGATACACAGACATCCCTTTCTACCAGGGATGTTTTAACCAATAGATATTGGTTCAGCTGCTGGTATATGTCTGTTCTTACACCCCTTATATACTGGTGAATAAAAAACTACTAAGAACTAATTGAATCTCACCCTGTCCTCTGCATGGTCTGACCTTGTAGATGCTTGTACTATTTTTGTAGTTACTGAATTATTCTCATAGCATCCATGTTAGAAATCTATGAGAGAAAAACATTTTCAATTAAAAACACTCTTGAACCATACCTGTGAGAAACAGAGGAATGAATAGAAAGTTTCCTTATTACAGATTCTTTAAAATAACTCTCACAACTGGCCGACAGTTAAAAGCAAGTCTATCTTCTGCTGACGCTGGGGGGATATGATCAGAAACTTAGGAAAAAGGAGCAGATCTTGGCAGACATGCATTTTTTAAATTATTGGACCTTCTTTGCTTAGGAGATTTTTCTCTGTCTTTGTGTATAAATACTCATCTATGTATTTATAATAATTATTTATATCTATATTAACTGTATAATATAGTCCTATGGTGCACTGAAAGCCTTGCAGAACATGTTGTATCTGAGGTATTAGTGCTCTCAGGCAGGTTGCACCTGCTCTTTTAGACCTTCTATTCAGGGCTTGAGAAGCCTGCATGTTATTAATATAATCTGTAGTTTACCATATCTCAAGGAAAGGTAAGCTTATGTGAATGGAGTGCTGGAATGTAGCAATCCTTATCAGAAGCCCATTGAACATCGAGGGTTCAGAGACACAATAATAAACCTGATGGCATGTGCTGTGCTGAGTTGTGCTGCACAGCACAACTGTGCTGGTCATGGATTGAATTCAGCCAGCTCACCCGACCAGAGCAGTCTGCAGGAAGCTTCCACTTACACATGCAGTAACAGCAAAACGTTCTCCTGTGAACATCTTTCTGAATAGAGTTGTGGGGTTTTTTTAAAGGAAATTTTATATAATAGCTTAAATGAACAAAAAGGAGGGACCTCTCTCCATGGACAGAATCTGCCTCACACCTTGGGAAAAATCCACCTGGGCTCCACATGATGCTGCATAAGTACAAGGTCCCCAGCATCTGAAGACAGAAGCCTTACTACCTGTATTCCTCTTATTCTGTCTTATTAAACCAGCTACTTTATTATTTTTTCCAGACCTTTCCCACCAAGACTGAGAAAGAGCCCTGCACTGCCTCTCTCTCTCTTCTCCCTCCCTGCCCACTGATGCCTGAGATGGCCACCTCAAAAACAGAGACTAGACAGGAATAAGGGAATGAAGGTAGGTATTTACTTGAAGGGCCTTCAAAGGTACACCCTGGGCAGGCCAAAGGCTATACCCAAGATGGACCCCGAGTCACGAGTTCTTCACAGTTTTATAAGTTTAGTTCATTTGCATATCAGGTTTAATTGTCCAATTAAACCGTAACCTCAGTTAACGATGTAACTACCCCAAGTTTGCCCTCCTCTTCAGAGGCCTTAGCTTACACATTTTGGGGCCTGGTGTCCTTGAAGTGCAAACCTAGAGAGGGTTTGTTATGTCTAACCAGCATGAGAGAACAGCAGCTAACAGACCACAAGAAACGTCAGAGTTACACATTAGGCAGTACAGGATTTGAAAAATATAAAAGTTAAAACCTAAGGCATCACCACCCCTAGCGCAGCAGATGTGGTCAGGAAAATATTGCTGTGCTATGTCTACAGGCAAATCCAAATATCCTGGAACTGCAATTGCATCATTCAAATGCATGCCTTCCTGAGAATGAGTCATTTTAGATTTGATAGTGACCTCAAAGTGACTATAAATATAAACATTGAGAAAGCACCCTTAAACCAATTCTTCTTCCTCTTTTCTCACAAAGTGAAAAAATTGGTGTGGTGAGGTAATGATTAAAGAATAGTATTAGGGATTTTTTTGGTGTATTTAAAAGAGAGAACGTTTACTGGACTCTCTTCTGTGGGACTTCACTTTCTCAGAATAATCTAGAGTGTCTGTCTTCTTAAAATATGGTATCAATATGAGAAAGCCAAGATGTTCTTCACTGTGTTTTGCTGTTACTTTTAAATTTAAAATCCGTATCTCCACCTCTTTGTGTGAGTCTACATGGGACTACTGTAGATAGATCTACTGTAGATCTCTTCTACACAGTTTAAGAATAAATTTAACAAATACAGAATCTAAAAGTAAAAATGAAGGAAAAGTTCTTCTCTGTGTTGTGTATCCTGTGTCTCTACACACCTGGTGATGCCATACCATGTCAAAATTTCACAGGCTAAGCATTAAAATTACTGAATTTACTAGATCGTTGAAGATACAAAAGATTCAAAGGCAGTATTATAGAAGGAATTACACTAAAATTATGAAATTTTAAATCAATTTGTCCCTTCCATGCTTGATTATACAATAGCAAAAAGATACAAGTTTTTGTAAAAAATTCTAACATGATGAAAACAAACAGAAACCCAAATAGAATTTTTTTTTATTAGTTGGAGGAAGAGGGAAATGTTGTCAGGAATTATATTCTGCGATTTCAAATCTTGCAGACTAGTTGAATTGCTCAAGATATTGATATAAAGTTCATTTGCAAATGAGACTTTGCTATGTTTTCTTAATATTTCTCAATAAATCTCCTCATGTGTGACTTCCATTTTTGTCTGTGATGTCCTGTGATCATCAAACAAAACCTATCCTGAATAAAAGTATATTAGTAATGATAAGAATTAAAAAAAAAAGTCATCTGTGGAGATACTCAGTGTCAGTGTAATGATGGGAAGTTTTCTTTAAAGTTGAATACAAACAATAAGTAATCTCTTCTAGCACTTTCTCTGTTTATTGAAACAATACTAAAAACCCACAAAGCACCACCCCACAACCCCTCCCTCATCTATATATTTCCTACTCAGGTATTCTCTCTATCGCTCTATATATTTTCAGCCCTGTTTGATAAACTCAATAGTATGTGCTATAAATTCTTTACACCTTTTTCCTCATATTTCTTTACCTTATATATATTATTCTTAGTTCAATAATACAGCACTGTTTTTCTTTATATTATTATGTATCATCAGAACTGCCTATTTCTATTGTTTAACTAATTGATCCAAAATACTGAAATTGAATAAAAATATTGTCCACTTCCAGACACTGTATCAAGTCAGTTTTTAAAAACCGAAAACAAGAGGGATGTAAGGAAAAGCTACATACTCTTGCCTTTCAAGGCTGAGTGTTCTAACTTCCTGCTAAAAAGTGAGAGCAAAACTTGTTGTTTTCAGTGTGACTCCCTGTTCAAGTCATCCTTTTGATCACTGTATGTAACTGCTGCTGAGCATTATGACACTACACTGTAATGGTATTTTACACTTCAAGTATTTAATTGGAGGTTCTTATTTAAGTTCTTCACCACAAATGTCAGCAAAATTCTTAATCCTTAAATGCTTAAAGACAGATATATTTACAAATTGAGCAAATTGAAAGTAAGTGATTTTTCCAAACAACTTGCATAAAATGGGTTAGTCAAATTTATATGACGGAAAAAAAGGGAAAGCAAAAGCTGTTTTGTTCAGATGTCCTGTGGCAGAATCTCGATCAACAGTATGAAAGAGATTATGTGTCCCTTAGATTAATTTGAAACTTTAATTCCTGAAGTTTTCAAACACTTTTTTTTTCCTTGGTGGGGGCAGGGGGGCGCAAAGACTGAAAAACAGATCTATCTATATATTTACAGGGAAATCCTGTTAACTTTTGCAAATCTTTATTGAACACTTCTAGACCCTAGAGAGATTTTGGCCATCTCATCAATTTAAGACACTAATAATTCTTGCTTTGTCCCAAAACATGCATTTTAGACCTCTCCCTTAGTACAAGTTTAACTGCACCCCAAGGCAGGGTGCTGAGGGGAGTCCACTCATCCCTAACTCACTAAAAACATTTCTCTTATTTCAATTGCTTACATTTTTTCTTTTATTTATTGATGTGCTTTCAATTACTTCTGGGTAATATTGTTTCCTGTTGTTTAGGGCAATTAAAACATCACTTAACTACATACCCTATAGTTACAAAATATATTGTTATATTATTACAGCTAATATTCAACCAGACAAAAAAGTCAAGGAAAAGTGTCTTCAAGATTAATGATATTTCTGGCTAACTATAAAGTCGACACTGCTAATGCTCAAGATAAACTAATCTCCTTGTTTATGTCATCAAAATTTTTCTTGTCAGTGTCTCAAATGGCTTATTTACATTCAGGTTTCTAAGAATATGATCAATTTTAATTTTCTCTATTTTCGATAAAATTACTATTTTTTCCACAATCATTCCTTGTGTTCTCTGGAGTTTTATTACTCTTTCTTTAGTTCTCTTTTTTATCTTTATATCAATTCCTTACCATCTAGTTTAATTCTGCAAGTCCTTCCTGTGTGAGCCCAATTGCTTATGTGAATTTAAACTCCACTTCTAACCATATTAGTATTACATTTATCGATCTTTGCTATTCCTCATGTCCAATCCCATATTTTATTTTTCAGTATCTTCCTCTAAGTCCCAGAAAGCCAACATAGGGAAAACAGATCTAATTTTCTTCTGAAACCTTATTGACTTCCTTTGTTTTCTCCTGTGATATTTAATCATTCTTGTCTTTGAAACACAAAACATCTTGTATTTTCTTTTCCTCACTGCAGTAAGCAAAGCCTATTGCATCCCAAAATTTGCTTCTTTTTTCCCCCTGCTAACAAATTGTAGATCTATGCACTTTAGTTTTGATCCTTTTGATGCTTATCCCAGTAATATTAATGGTCTTATTGGATCCAATGTCAATGATGCTAAGGGCACTCTTGCCCACAATTTTAAATGTAGGTTGTTTTTTCATGTTTGTTTAACTTATAGCACTGTTTTTCCTAATTTTTTTATGACTCCCCTTTAATATTCTTGCATGCTCTTGAATGCAAACACAGAGTATGATCTTTATTGATCACATTTTGTTTTCCTCTTATGCTTCTTTCCTTCTCTTCAAATATCAGTAACATTCGTCATACTTGCTTCTGTGAAGAGCTGCCAAAGAAGGTAATTTCTCATGTATTATGAAACATTTATATTGGTCTGTGAAGCTGAAAAGCCATTCCATGTGTTCTTGGACCTGCCTTTCATATGTCCATGACTTCAGTAGCTTTCCTTTAATATTTAAACCTTTCTGAATAACACGGGCTCACTTATGACTCAGTTATGAGATAAAAATGAATATTAGTACAAGCAGACATGCATCACCAAGACTTGTCAGAAAAATCAGATGAGCTGATCTTTAAAACAAGGTCTTTTTAAATGCATGACTGATTATATTGTTGCTACTTTCTTCTGTAGTTCTCACTTGTGACATTCCAATGTATTGAAATTTCATAACATTAAAATGTTCTCTGTGAATAGGCTGTGTTTTTGCTTAATTTATGAGCATCTCGTGGAAATCTAAAATAAATGACTGTGATGGTTGAACACCACCTGGAAATTAAACTCCAAATAAGCCACTCCCCTTCCCCCCACTCCCTCCAGTCAGAGAGGGACAAAGGCAGAGACTATGGTTTGAGGTAACAATTTACTGAAAATAAACAGCAATGGAATAAGAAATGCACAGTAACAACAACAGTGTTAATACCAGAAGTATAAAAAAGAGTAAGTGCTTTACACACGAAAAGTGTTAACCACCTTGACTTAATTCCGTGTGGCTGCCAAGGCAAAGGCAAGATGCCAGACACTCCCGTGGCTATGGTTTCCTCTCCCCAAGCCTGAGGCAACAAAAAAATGATGACAGACAAACCCCAACAAAGCTGGCTTGGCCACTTCGGACCACTCCACTCCACTGGTTCAATTCTGTCCCGTGCCACTGTGTCGGACTGCTCTGCTCCACTGGGTCAAATTCCATGTGGCACCGTCTATGGACCGCTCCCCTTCACTCGTTCTGCTTGTTAGAAATGAACTAACTTTTAAATACAATTAAATGGGGACAATATCGTCAAAGCGAAAGAAAAGTGTTAATTTGTAATGTCATTCATGAAATCAGAGAATTGGCTTTTGCATATTCAGATTGTCCTGTGACCAGGTTAAGAGTATTATGATGTTAATATAATTAATTGTTAAGCACCTTTTAATTAAGAAGTTTATACCCAGTTTCTTGTCAACAACCCCAGTTTTTCCATACCTTTAGCAACCCTAATACCCCCTTGTCTTTAAAGCTATCTTAAAGTTTAAGTTTACCATATTAGTTTAATATCGAAAAGTCTTGTAATATTCTGTTGCCCATCTGTATCTTTCCTTTTGAGTAGGGGCACCTTTGTAGCCATGCCTTAAAACAAATTAGGATGGCAATAAATGCCATTTGCAGCCTAAGTTTGAATCCTACACTAGTAGGATGTCTTATGTTTGTAATATCTTTTATTTTAACCTTCTTTCCCTTTCCCTTTCCAAATTGAAAGATTGTTATGATGTTTTTTGATGGTTTTATGAAGTTTTTGGTAATAACTGTAAGTGTATTAGCATTTTAATGTGTGTTGAGAACTTCAGTAAATCTCTATCTAAGTTGAGTATTTTCCAGAGAAGCAGTCCCTCAGCAGTGGCCAAGGACTATTTTTAGCCTCCAGCCCTTAGCCTGTCACCGGGCTCCATGACAGCCATGAATTTTAATGAGGACTTCTCCCGCCATATCACCTAATGACATCACCTCAGAGACTGTACCCCGGAGACCTACGAGNAGAGACTGTCCCCCGGAGCCCGACGAGCCATTGGCCAAAGGACATTATATCAATCATAGACTTCGCCAACCATGCTCCACCAGAAGGGCGGACTGAGGGTGGATCGGGGGCGGTGATGGGAGTGGCCAGGGGGGTATAAAGGGTCCTGCATGGGGAGAAAAGACTGCTTTTCCTTCGGACTAGCTGGTGGCAAAGCTCGGTGCTGCGGTCCAAGGCCTCTTATCTCTATTCAGAGACAATTTAATAATTAATTCATCTTCAGACTAGCTGAAGCACCCCAGCGCTGCAGATCTCTGCCCTGGGTGAACTGCTGGTTCAGTGCTAAGGGTCTCCAATCCTGCATTCCTGGCTTTATTATTTTATTTTCAAAATCCGGCACTATTGTACTCCAAATTAATTTCCCCTTAATAAATTACTTTTTATTTTTAATTAAATCAAGAGTTGTCCTTATTTCTGACATGTAACAATGCAGATGAGCTGTGTGTCTCCCTCCCCTAAGAGCCAAACACACACACCCTCCAACAGAATGGCTGTTTTTTATACCCTTTTGCGGCCGGGGGCAGTCCCTGTCCCCTTCCCCATTGGATGGGTACTCAGGAACTTACATTCTCTTCCAACCACCTACTTTTCTGTCCCTTCCCCTCTCATCTTACTTCCTCTTTGGTCAGGCCTTCAACCCTGCCCCATTCCTAGCTCACATCAACACTCAACAGATTAACTAGAATGAATTCAAACCATAGGTAACAACACATAGAGAACAAAACCAACAACTTTCATTCTTAATAACCTTTTGGCTGCAGCAAAATATTACCTCATCTCCCCCATGCTGGACTGGATTCCACGTGGCTGCCTCCAGCACCAGTGCCTCTCTCCTCCACTCAGCAGAGGCTTGGCTTCCTTGCCGCTGCTTCATTCCCTGCAGGTGCTCAGCTGTGTTTGCTGTTTGCAGTTGTTTTCTTCCTGAGGGGACAGGAAGGGACTTGTGGCAGTGGGGTAAGGACACTGGTACTGGCACCTTCCCCTAAAGAAGACACAGAACAAAATGACACACTTCCCGGGGTATGTTCCTTGTTTCTTTCTCCAGAACCATGCCGCAAAGAGATGATTTGAGTGGTATAGAATAGCAATTTAGCCCTGCCCCCATGGCTGTAAGCTGCGCCCCTTGTGAGCAAATTCAGGACAGTGATTATTTTATTTGCCTTTCATAATCTCCCTTACTTCTGTAATTCAAATAATTACTCCAGAGAAGACCAGGTTTTTTGATGAATATTGTAGACACATTTCATTGATATGTGGTGTGTTTAACAGGAATACATTGGGTAATATTGGCTGTGAAAAAGGACACGGTGGGAAAGAGATTCATTCAGAGTAGCTGTGAGATGAAGCATAGGGGAAACTTCATCCTCTTAATCTTCACGCATGAAAGCACTTGATGGATGGATCCTCCTGGCTAAAGACAGTGAAATCTTCAACATCTTCAACCAGTAGTTGTAAATACACAAACATTGGCTATCAATTTGCATGATAACCATCTGCTTAGATGGCATTATTCCTGCTCACAAGGTGATACAACAGCTAAGTAGGCAACAAATGCCACTTCAGTTACTTGGCAGCCTTCAACTCCACAGGAGCCTTTTTTCCTGTTGGAAAGAATATCCTTTTAACCTGCAAACTTCATCACATCAGTCCCACCTGTTCATACCAGCACGCCAAAAATTCAGCATGAAAGAATTGCTAGTTAACACTTTTGCAACCTAATGGGAGTGCATGCAGGATGTCAAAATGTGTAATAGGTCACATTAAGTAAATACTTACAGCACCTTAACAAGCAAAAACCTTGGCAAAAGGGATGCCAGAAGGTTATGTTAAACAAAGTGGAGACAGACTCAGAAACTATAGAATGGGCTTTGAGTCATGCTTATCTTCTCACGGAAGAGTAAGAGTGGAAAATGAAGAGTACTGACAGTTTACATGTGTCTTCATGGAATAAAAAATCATGGTCATATAATCACATTTATCCTGACTAGACTTTGTTCTGAAGTAGCTTCTTATTTTCTGATAATATTGTAACATTGTCTTCAAAATATTTTAGATTTTTTTCTTAAGTATAATATGGAAAACCATTTTAAATCTCAACAATATCTGTAGCGTAGAAAAAACTACCTAGATCAACATTTTACTGCAGCAGTTAAGCATCCCAAATTTTAGAAAGAGTTTCTGTTCTGGTTTAGAGGAGCCAGATCATCTGAAGAAACAAACCCTCAACTGAATACTGAAGCAAGTAGATAAGGTATTTTGTTAGGTTGGAAAACTGAGTCTTTTTAACATGAATCCTGTGCAAAGCAAAGGGTTTTCTTTGGAAACAGAATTCATTCGTCACAATGGAGAGTGTAGTCAAAAACTAAATGGGGGTGAACTAATCTAAGAACTGTTTGAGAATTTTTTAAAAGAAGAGGAAGACTATATAAGAGAGAAAGTAATTTAAAATTACTTAAAATAACTGATTATTTAATAGATGAGAATTAATACTCATGTAAAACATAATATTTTTTTTCATTTTTGTCATTTGCCAGAAGGATCAGGCTCCAAATTTGATCAAACTGATTTGCTTGTAGAAAATTTTCTGTAATTTTTTTTACAGAAAAAAATTTAATTGTAATATTGCTGCAACTTGGGTACTGCAGATGATATAAAATGGTTTCCTATTTTGAAAGAGATTTTCCAGTACAACAATTTGATGTTGTGGAGAAAACTACTAGTATAAGTTCCTTCAGAAGCTGCTTAGTATTTCTTCACCTGGCTAGCTTTATTCTATGCTACATGTCTCTAAATTAATAGACTGGCATATTGGAAATTGAAAAAATGAGTATTAATACAAAACATGTATTGTTTTATGGTACACGTTTATTACCAGGTTATGAACGCTCAGATACCCAGCATCTGCTGAGCTCCTTTCTTTGGATTTCAGCATTGATGTTTTTAATTTAAAGATTTTGTTGATAATTTATGATTGACTGCACTTTGAAACACATTGCACTGTTTGCACAAGTTAATCTCTTTATTTTTTTCTTCTCACAGGTGCTTTTGCACATTTGACATGAAAGTGGTTCTTCCGTGCTAGAGGAAGATCCTGCACTGTTGGAATAGGAGCTCTGAAAGTCTGGAAGCAGACGGAATTTGATTGCAACCGTGCAGGGAAGGATGTTAAAAGAAGGTTTGGAGGAAAAATTAATCTTAGGAGAGGTCAGAAACAATAAATGGAAATTTGAAAATAAAAAAAGACTTTATTTTATACTGTTATTCCAATGTCACATGCTTTTAGCAAGTAGTCTCCCAATCTTCCTTATTCATTATACCCAATAAACTAAATGTTCAACTTCTCACCCTACTTGAACTTGGTCTCCAGTTTATCGAGTTAGAAGTAAAATGCTGATGCTTTCCTGCCTATGAAAGCTCTCTGGCTTAGAAAAACAATACTGATTTAACCTATACCTTCAGATGTTACCAAGCTCCACCTGGCAAAAGTAAGGCAATACAGGTAACAGGGAAAATAAGCAAGTATTTCCCTTTTTACTGCTTTTTGCCAGTTGCCTAAAATAACAAAGTTTGGACTTAGACTGGTCTATTACTCTCATTTTCTTTAATTTTTGCAATTGAGTTCAAGGAAGATGAAGTTCATGACTCTGCTTTGGTGAATATGGGAATGTGAAAACACTTGCTCATGTTTGTTGTCAGAATGTGCTATGCATATTACAGACCAACAGTTCACTTTCTAATGTTTAATGTGTTAATGTAATGTAATGTATTATATAGCCTTTTCTTTCTGATTTGTTTTTTGGGGTGGGGGTTTTTTTTTGTTTTTATATTTAATAAAATAAGTCTGGTATCTAATTATGGCAGTGCAGTCCTAGCCTTTATCTTGGAAAGAAAAGAAGTACTAAGCACCACTGATATACTTTTCACTGGGTTTATAAAAAGAAAAGGAAATGCACAAAACAGTAAATGCAACAACCCTGCATCAAGCTTATTGGATCTCAATGTACAACATCCCTTTGAGCCAGAACCTGTCTTTTTGTTGTAATTTATAATCCCTTTTACAGTATTGGAATATCCTTATGAGAAATTTATGTAAGAAGTAAAACTCTCTCACTCTTGTAAAAAAATTGAGGGTTTTACAAAACAAAGCAGAAGCATGTTGTAGGAGATGGTGATGTTCAATAAATTTTAATGACACTTTAATAGCCCCAACAACTCCCAGAAATCTATGAACGCCTTTTCTTGCTCTTACTTCTTTTCGCCTCCCTTCCCCACATCTCTGAGGATTCTGAAGCAGGAATTACAACCATTGGTGTCACAGGTGAACACAAGCAAACCAGCTGTGCTGCTGATTCTGGTAGCTGCCCATATATTGTCTAAAGATGTTTTAAAATTTATTGGGTTCACCAGAACCTGAGTGTAGGACATGCATCAATTACACTCAGAAGTGATGAAAACAACTCAATGTCCTTTGAAAATAGAGCCAAAGGTTTTCCCTGAAGATTTTGCAGATAATAAATTTTTTTTCTTTAAACTATTTAATCTTTTCTACATGTAAAGCATTGGTTCATGTGAAGGAGAAAGACTGCAAACTGAAATACCACAGAATTTTTTTTTAACTTCTAAAATCAAATAGAATTCTAGAAATTATTCTCTTTCATGAGAAACAATGACCTACATCTATTGAAGAGAGCTGACCTTAGGGACCTATCTTTGCCAATAGAGTTATTTTTCAGTGTTGAACAGAACCTTTATTATAGAACATACTGGGTTTTAAATAAAGAAATCCTCTGTCATAAGAAGAAAAATGAATTATAAAACACCTGTAAATGGAGAAGCTGTTCTTTAATAAGTGTCTCAAATTATCCTAGGTAGCTCAGTGTCTCAGAAATTATGCAGATCTATTTTGTTATAGAGTGCCACAGAATATTTATAAACTTCCCCTTGTGGCAAGACAGCTGAGGTCAAAGCAAACTGAAGCATCATATAGGACACAATGTATTCAAAAAATTCAGAATCATTAGTCAGTGTCCAAAAATGAAACTTAGTAATGCTCTGTTAAAATTCTTAATAAAATATCTATTGCTGAGTTCAATAAATATAGGCCAAAATATTCTCCATTGTGAGGGTGCTGCAGAAACTGCTTAGTGGATTTTTCCTTGACTCAAGCTGCAATAACAAGATTCATGTAATAGAGGCTTCCTGCTCATACGCTACCTTTAAAATTCATTTCAGCAGTCTATGCATATATTCACTGCTGACCTCACTGTGATGCTGGGAGAAATCTGTTTTGCATAACTTAAGCTGAGACCCTTCAAGAGCCCAAGCTCCCAGATACATGCTGCTCACAATTACAACTGAAGCTAATTGACTTCGGAATATCAAGCTGTACGGGCAGTCACTTGTCAGCTTGTATTGCCACAAAACGAGCCCTGGAAATTACCTAGGAAGCACCTGTTGTAATGTACTAAAATAACATTCAGTAGGTCTAAACATCTAGTCCTATTATTCTAATCTCTTCTATAAATTTGCCCACCATACACTGAACATGTCTACATACATGTCTTTTTTTGTTCAACTATAAATGAAAAAAAAAAAATATGTATGAAAGTAATAATTTTAAACTGTACTCAATCAGCAATCACTTATTTCCCAAAATTTTATATTCATAACTTCCAAAGAATATAAGCCGCTAACTACTATTGTACATATATATTTAAGTAATAAAATTATTTTGTGTTGCATTTTTTTTTAATTAGGCCGATTCTTATACACATAGTAATTTTTTCCCCTAATCAAATTATAATTGAAATTTATCTTTTCATTGTTGTTCTGGTTGACATGTGAAAAAAATCTCAGTGAAAGAAAGCCATACAGAAGGAAAGAACTTTATAACACTAGTGATAATTTCCAGAAATAGTGGCAATGTATGGTATTAGAGTGGAGTGATGAAAGGAACTGAAGAAGTTGAGACTAGAAAATTCCAGTCCTCTGCTAAAATGAGATTTGGAAAATTATCATATAATGGATGACTGGATAGAACCCCTTGACTCAGGGTAAAGTTGGCAGCTGACTGGGGGAGTTGTTAGAATAGTGATGGCAAATCACACAGTATATTCTTGGGCTGATCCTGCCCTTGCACTGCCCTTTTGTGGTGGATTCAACCTCTTTTGTAGCCAGCCATTCTTGATAACTCTTATGTATCTTTCAAAAATACACAATACATTAAATATAAATACATTAAGTATTTGTCTAGGAACTGTTTCAATATAGAAATCTACTTGAGTTTGGGTAACTTAAAAATAATCTCTGCACAAAGATATTTCAAAATGCTTTTTTGCTTATGCTGGCAAGAACACGTCTATGAAAACGTATTTAAACACAAAACTATTTTAAAAGGTTTTAGTTAAACAGGAACCCTAGAAAAAAATAAAAGCAGTAATACTTAAGTATTATTTATGCTTATAAAAATTGCTGCAACTCAGTGCCAGAATTACTTATAGTTATCCTCAGAAAAAGAATTAAATACAAATTATACAATTTATATGGAATTTCAACCAGGAAATTTAGAAAGAAGGTTAGAAATAAATTACCTATATATGTGAGTTCTCAAATAGACACAGTTTTGTCGCCAAGCATTCTCATAATTCCCTATGAGACCCAAACAGCTTTTTTCCCATTTATATATATTAATTTTTTACTTTTCTTCTCTGATTTCTATTATTCACCACACTTTTTAAAACCTGAGAATAGGCTTTCACTTGAAGTCTGGTGGAAATGGCATGAGAAATAACTTAAAATTAAATGCCTAAATTTCTGAGACAGCCTGGAGCCACCTCCAATTTTTGTCTGAAATAAACAACAAGCACAAAAAACCATAAGAAACAAAAATACTGTCTGGTTGATTTATAATTAATTTACTTACCTTCTTACCTTAAAATAAAGCAATCTGTTTCTGTTCATATTTTCCTTAAAAAGGGAAGAAATTCCTTTTAATTTTTTTTAATTGCAACATCTATTCAAATAAATTGTTTAGACTTCAGTTCACTGTATTCTGACCCCACAGAACACACTCCTGTGTTCAGTAACTCCCTGATGGGACTCCTCTGCTAGCAGTGAGAGAGGTAGAGACGAGAAATAAACTACCATGGAGGATGTGGAAACACGCATTTCATGTCTCCAGTGCTGGATCAATCCTTTGGATCATTGTCACGCTTATTCATGTGATTTTGGATAACGATTTCAGTGTGATAAAAAAAAAAAGTGTAAAATATATTAATCGTAAAATTATTCTGTGTTACTGTTCTTCCTAGGTGTGCTGGTTGTTCCCAGAGAAAACTACTAATGGAATGAACAGAAACACTCACTTAAGTGATTCAATTTTCCTAATTTTTACAGTCTCTTCACAGGCTGAGAAGCTCAGGAAGGCTGCAGAAGTTGCAACAATTGAGAAAAAAATTCAATTATAGACAGTCTTGACTGAAGCTGCCTGAGGTTTATTTTTTGTAGCTTTATTTATTTACTAGAGCTACAGTTGAGAGGACAAGCTGTTATTGTTTGAAGAATAAACAAAACCTTTTCTTGCTTTTTTTCCCACGTTATTATTATTCATATATGAGGAAACTGAAAAGGAAAAAACCACAGTAACATATCACCACAGCCAAAACCCAAGTTCTCCCTCTTTCTTTCACAGAAGAAAGATACTTCTATGGAAATATGTTCAGCAGGAACAAAAACCCTTAGAGCAAAATGAAAATAAAAAGGCAAAGAAAATGTTCCAGAGTAATTTGAAAAAAAATCCTCAAGAGAAAATACTCCTTGTGGCAAGGTCAGCTGGTCTTTGGAACTACCTCTAATATGAAGCATCATTAAAGTTTTATGTGTCAAGAATGATCTGGTAGAAATGAATGGGCTGGAAGATCTCATGCATAATTTCAATTTTACATAGAAAAATATTAATACTGAAATTGTAAGTACATGTATCAATAATTTTAAAAACTGTAATGAGAAATACACTCTAAAGTTTATTATGAAATTATATCAAAATAAGGGAAATACAGAAAATCATAGAGATTTATGGAGTTCTTTCCTATGTTTTTAAACAAAAGGTCCTGCTTTAACACCTGTGCAATAACAAGTCTTCCAAACTTCCTTTCTGCCCTTTGCAATAGCTGAATGAAAAGTTAAAGTTAAATGGAAAGTCATGGGTGGGCTTAATAAGCATAATTTATTTTTTTATTTTTGTAGTTAGGCATTTCCCATTTCCCAGTAGTGCCACATCCAGCTCTGAGGTCCTCAACACAGGAAGGCCATCAACCTGTTAAGAGTCCAGAGTTGGGTCACGCAGATGATGGGAGGCTTGGAGCACCTCTCCTATAGGGAGAAGCTGAGAGTGTTAGGGTTCTTCAGCCTGGAGAAGACAAGGCTTCAGGGACATATTTTTGTTGCCTTCCAGTGCCTTAAGTGGGCCTGTAAGAAAGACCTGGACAAAGTTTTCAGCAGGGCCTGTTGTGATAGCACAAGAAGTGGTGGCTTCAAACTGAAGGAGGGTCAGTTTGGATTAGCTGTAAGGAAGAAGTTTTCTACAATGAGGGTGGTGAAACACTTGGAACTAGTTGCCCAGAGAGGTGCTAAGTGCCCCATTCCTGGGAACATTGAAGGTCAGGTTGGACAGAAATCCTGAGGAACCTGATTGAGTTGAAGATGTCCCTGCTTACTGCAGAGGAGTTGGCTTAGGTGGCCTTTGAAAGGTCCCTTTCAATTCAAACTATTCTGTGTCTCTGTGATATGTGCTTAAAACCAATATGCAAGTAAATTGATAAGATTTGACTAAATTTTATTTATTTGTTTGCTTGTTTATTTTCATTTCCAGCTCTTCAATACTGAATGGAAATGAGTCAAAAACTCTTTCAGCAGTGCTTTGTTTCTAGTAAATGGATTTTCGTGTGTCCTACTGGTATACAGGCCATGTCTAATTCTAAAGGGAACCAATCCAAGAACAGTGTAGAAATCTGACTTTCAAAAGCCCTATAAAGCAGGTACAGGTGTCTTTGTGACTTTTTAAAATACGCACAGAAAGAGTCATAATTGGTAGATCTTTCCAAGTTGTATCCCTCAGCTTCCAGAACCTCATGCCAAGATTGTATACAGCATTGAGATCTCCAAGATCAAGATTACAGCTCTTATGCCTAAAGCAATTAAAATCCTCTCTCATATCTCACATCACACCCCACATGCATGTCTTGCTATGACCAGATGAACTATCTAAAATTAGAAAATCTACTTCATTTCACCTCTGGAATATTATGTAATTAGGAACTTTCAATAAAAAAGGTTAATGCATGCCCAGTAAGAAATGTTTTGTGTTGAGATAGATGAATGTTTGAGCACTGAAGGTGCTGTACCTCTAAAAGTCTTTTCCTGATTTTCTTTTTAAGGGGTAAGTGATGTGGTTGGTGAACATACTGTTTGCCTCAGCATGTCTGGGTTTGTTTGGATTTTTTGGTATATTGCAATAAAACTTTATTTTATAATTGCTTAATGTTTTAAGAGATTCTTTTTCTTTTATTGTTAGATCTGAGTTGTATTTCCTTGGCATTTCAATCCTTTCAATAAAGGATTATTTCTTAAAATTAGGGCAAGGTAAAAGCTTCCACAGTGCAGTGTAGCATCAGATATCATATCAGGATTTCATAAACAAGTACATTTCTGTATATATAATGAATAATCCAGACTTCTGGCTGAGTCTTAAGAAGGTAGTCAGTACATGAATTCGAGGTCATCCTGCATTATTTCCTTGACAGTGAAGGACAAATGGTTTTATTTGATATTAATGGATGCAAAAGTTTTAATGTTCACTGATAAGACTAAGAGGTTAATGCAATGGCATGCCAAAGAAAGGCACAATGTGAACTGTGAAAAATATTTCTGCGATGTGAACTGACTCCTTTCATAAAGCCATATATCAGAAAGTAGATGTTTGTTTAGCAGGGATCCATATTCCACATAAACTAATTGATAAATTTCAATTTAATTGGCATACAGACAGATGAGATAAAGAGTGCCTTTCTGGAAATGGTTGGTACTCTCATATCAAATGACCTTCAGTCTCAGACAGAGGTTCTGCAAATATGATGTGGATTTATTATAGTCTTCAGCATTTATTCAAAGACACAGTGAACAACAAAGTCATAAGAAACAAGGCTATCCATCATCCCCACATAGGTAAAGGAAAAAAACCCCAAGCTAGTTCTGGAACTTGTATTTCATTACTGCTTCGATTTGCAAATTCATTAATAAGAAACATATTTAAAATAATGACAACATTTTAAAATAATAAACAGAATCCATAGTAGTAATATTCCACTGTCAGTTTAAGTCTTATTAGAATTAGGAAACTTCCATAAAAATCTGGAAAAAAAGACCTTCTCTTCAAAAGCAATCCCTTTTCAGAAACCCCATATGTACTCCTTATGAAACTAATTCCCATACGTACACTTGCTTTTTTTTTCCCCCAGTAATTTTGCATATGATTTTTGTCCCTGGATCCTGCAAATGTTTGTACTCCGCTTCACAAAAGCTGGGCCATGGAGGTAAGTTGAAATTCCTGAGTGACTGTGTGCCATCCAAGAAATCAGCATGAAAGCTAGGGGAAAAAATAAGTTTGTTTCTTCCTAACCATGAAAATTGATTCATGTTTAACATTTTCTTTTCTCAATATAAGCCTTGTCATGGAAACAAGTCATGGAATTTGAATGTAGGTTTTACTGATGTAGCTTTCAGTGTGGAACCATAAAATATCACCTTCTTATATTTTCTTTAGAGCTCATTCTTTAGTTTTTCTCAGCGGGGTCTGCTTATCTCTAAGCTGTTGAATTTGTCTGACTGTTATCCATATTTTTTATTAGCTAAGCATCTAGTGGCTCACTTGCTGATTGGCACTTCATAAGCAGTCCACAGAAAGAGTTTAAGAAAAAAAGAAAAGAACGAATTGCCTCTGTATGTGTTCTCATTTTGATGGACTATTGAAGGAAGCCTAAGAAAAAGTTCACCATAACATCATTTATCTGAAATAGCTGACAGCAACTTACCAGTGCTTCCCAGTCAGGCACCTCCAGTGGAGCCTAGTTATCTAAACAGTATGAGTTAGCTTGGCAGGCTCATTTTAATATTGGAAAGACTAATTTTTATCTGCATCATCAGTCAGTATTTCTGCCACTTGCATCATTGTAAGAGTGGTTAGATCCTTTCACTCTTTGATGTCTATGTAAAAACATATAGATTGTTGGGTAGTGACAGAGTGCTTTATCATGCTTTTAAGTAGTTCTCGTGTAAACTCCTTAGCAGCCATGGGGCCCCCCGTTTGTGTAATTGCATCTACGCATTAGGGATAGAAGAAGTTTTGCCTCCAATGTATTTAGAAGAAATGAATTTTCAGCAAAGCTCTATAGATTATAAAGTATTAAAAGATAAATGCAAATACATGATCATTAGGAGCTAAATATGGATCTTTTCAGTTAATGTGAAAGAACTGTAAGAAATGCATCTTGCACTTGTTAATAAAATTTTAGCAGAGAATCTTTCTATATAGAACTCAGATATCTACCACAATATTATCTCTAACTTGAGGAGGATATTATGAAGACATGTTAATTTTATTTTATTTTTTTTAAAAGAACATTAATTTCAGGATTGTTTCCATAATTTTCTTTCTCTTCCAGAACCTAATTTTAAAAGTATGGCAAGTAGATCTTGAAGGCATCACTGGAAATAATGTCATATCTCTTCAACTCCAAAGAAGTACTAGCTGTCCTCACACCTTCCATGTTTGTGCATTTGTTTTAATGCTCTTCATTAATATTTTCATTTAATGCATTGTATGATTTGATTAGTTTTTTTTTGAGAAGTAGGCCTGGATCACTTAACGGTGATGACTGACTGGCTTTTCCTGGACAGGTGAATGGGGGCTCTCATTAGAGTAGTCGAGCTGCATCTACGGGACCCGAGCTTGTTCTTGTGTACTACAATGAACTATAGAAGTTATTAAATTTATTTCCCACAGGTCATTTTATAGTAATTTTCTGATTTAATGCACTGTTCTTCCTTGAAACACGTTGGTTTTTATTTTGTTATGCTTCTCTCCCCTTTTTAAAGGTTGTGGGTTTTTTTGTTTCATTCCGATTCTCACTCATTGCATTCCACACTTTCTTACTAGAAAGACCTAAGTCTTGAAGCACTTTTACTGTTCTTTAATAAAATTTTATATTAAAAATGTTAACATTAAAATGCAAGAAATATCTAGATTCACCTGTATTGCCTTCTTATTAAAATCTGTGCAGTTAAATCTTCCTTATTCCCCAAATTCTCTCCTTTAAATGATTCTGACTACTTCTCACAATGACCAAATATTCTTGATTTAATACTTATCATGGATCACAGCAGTGTAGTAGCCAGTCAGTTTTTAAATAGTCCCCCAACAAATTTTGCACCACAAATGTTTATGCAACTTTGATTTTAATAAAACTGTCTTCTTCACTTTCTGTCCTTCATCAAAAAGTGCTGCCCTTTAACACTAATATTATAGTCATGCCTTTATCTTGATAGGTCTGTTGGACAAACAGTGGTTTTGATGAAGTCCTTAATGCAAGAAAAATACTTACGCTGTACTCCATGCTGTGCCTCACTCTTCCTGTCACCTCCTGTCTCTTCTACCATCTACTGGAGAAATGCGCAAGAGATGATGGAAGGGGAGGGTCAGGCTCTTGAGCAGTTGCTGGGGCTTTGCCTGAAGAAGTCCTTCAGCTGGGCATTATTTATGCAGAGACTTGGTACTGGGCTTGGAAGAGTCATAGTTTCTGTCAGGGTTATCTGGGGAAAATTGCTATTGAAGTTGTTCCTCTGTCTAAGCTCCATTGCCCAGATACCTTTTGTGTCACATGCCTTAAATGAGCTATTGCTGGTGTCCAATTCATCCTTTCAGAGAAATGTTGCAGGTGGTAAAGCTAAAAGCAACATATTCGTTGTAAGATGTGATGTAATGTGGTTTGAGAAGACGCTCTTCCACAAGGTAGGTTTAGTTACCTTTCTTCAGAAAGAAATTCAACTTTCACATGTAAAATAGAGGGGAAACATGTTGTAAAGGGGAGTGATAGCTACGAGAAGGATAAATGTATTTATTTAAGAGATGAAGGTGCCAAACTAGATTAGTGATATATAGGAGACTGTATTTTGCATCAGGCAGCCTGAAAAAAAAATGGAAAAGCAGGAGTGAAAGAAGAGACAAAAATCCAAGTCTTACTTAGTTAAACTAAAGCAAAACCACATTAAGAAATCTTTTGTGTGTCTTTTGCTTTATATTATCTTGATTATATAAATTTTGACTGTATTTTATCCAATCAGTGGTTTCAAATATACTTAGCTGAAACTAGTGCAAGTTTGAGCAGACAGCTTGAATAATATAACGTTTTTCATCTGTGCTACTTAATTAGCTACGTGCCTGCAAGTTTAAGACAGCTCCTCCAGTGTATATCCTGCATAACTCCATGAGAAGTCTGAAGAGGGATATTGATTTATAATAGCAAAGGAAATAATTAATCAGCTTTGCTATATGTGGCTAGAAAGAAAAAATTCCTAAATATTTGCCACAGTATTTTTTTCGAAAGTAGATGAGAGGGACCAATCTGATTTTTATTTATACTTCAACATCTGTTATACATGAGGTGAAAAATTGCTATAGGGGCTGTACATGCGCTGGGAGCCCTGTTCCATGGGCGACTTCGCCTGACAGCCGATCAGGGCAGAGAAAGCTTCTGCGATCGGGCTGCAAGTGACACTCCCCCTCCAATCTCCCTGCCGGTGGGGCAGATCCCCAGATGCCCAGGAAAAATGCCTGGGATATTGGGTTATGGGAGGAGCCTCAGCAGATTAAAGCACTTAACTGTGACACAGCCGGGGTTATTTTCTTTGGGTTTCTCGGAGGGAGTGGAGACTCGCCCAGAGGGTCAGCTTGGCCCCCCATTCTTCCCTCGCCTCTTTCTCCCTGTGGTCCTGCTTTCCTGTCCGCACCTGTCCTGCCCTGCTTCACCGCTTCCCTGAGGCGGCTCGACGCCACAGCCTAGTGCTCCACTGCTTCCCCGGCGGCGCAGCCGCAGCCACCGTGCCCCGAGCGTGACAACCTGCAACTGCTCCACGAGTGCGCCCGTAGCCATGGCAACCTGTTCTTCGCTGACGGAAGAGACACGCAGCCTGCTGCTGTTTGGAAATCGCGCCTAGCACACCAAGGGAGCTACGCAGACTCACTGCAGCTTGCAGCACGCACGTTCCATCTGCCAAGCTGGTGCTAACAGGGTGCTCGGGTACAGTGGTAACGATCTGTCCCAGTTTTCCGTTTCTCTCTCTGTCTCTATATTCTCCTCTTTGTTTCCCTTTCTATTCCCCTTCGGTCGGAACACTTATCTTCCTTTATCAATAAACAGTTCTCAGGTATAATATTGCAGCATTTGCTCCTTATTTTCATCCGAGAAATCGATCAAAAAGGATCGTCCCTGACTCCCCTTTTACAGTGGGACAAGACAGTAGGAAATGTGAAATACAGCAGAATAAGAAAAATATGTTTACTGTAATTATTATGTCAGGATCATAATCTGCTTTAAAAAATCTAGTTTAACAAAAGGAACATTCAATAACTGAATACAACTAAAAATGCGAAATATGGTCAGACTGGAATGTAGGACTTCACATCTCATGCATCATCAGCATAGAGTAAACTGATGTTTTATAGCATGCACCTTTGCATAGGACTAATTTTGAATGTGCCAAGCAATTTTCTTATGCTATTTAGAGCCCTAACTTATCAATACAGTAGACCAAACTAGCACTAGTGGGAAAATGATGGCTGTTATAAAGTTTCTGAACAACTGCCCAACTTTATGTTCTCAAGGCACTCACAAAGATACTGCATCAAATTATATCCTCAAAGAAGAGAACGCATTTATATGAAAGCCTCATGGGATTTATGTAACCAATTTATCTTATCTGAAAGCCATTTAATTTTAAAGTAATGATATTCTGTTTTTTCTCCTTTGTGCTGTGTTTAAAGAAATGGTAATTTATGTGAGATAAAAAATATTTAAGTTTTGGCGTGTTGCATTATAGTGTTTTGGGTGATGTAATGCATCATTGGTGCAAAACATAGCCTGGCGTCTCTAATAATAACAAATATCTTTAGGTCTGAAGTGGTTGAATACAGGTCTACCCAGCACCACAGAGCTATGGCACAGTTTGGGTTGGAAGGAACCATAAAACCATCACGTTCCAATCCCCCTGCCATGGACAGGAACACCTTCCACTAGACCAGGTTGCTCAGAGCTACATCCAGCCTGGCCTTGAACATCTCCAGGGATGGGACATCCACAATGTCTCTGGGTAACCTGTGCCAGGACCTCACCACCCTCACAGTAAAGAATTTCTTCCTAATATCTAATCTAAACCTACTGTCAGTTTGAAGCCATTCCCTCTTGTCCTGTCACTCCAGGCCCTTGTAAAAAGTTTTTTCACCTGAGAAAGAATATTAAAAAGTGGGGGATTTTAATACAGTTTTGTGACAGGTTTTGTCTTTGTTCCAGTTCTTATAGAATATAAAAGTAGAGAGTTCATACTCAGAATTTTTATAGCTGCAAGTCATACTTTTAAAATGGTTTCTTGGTGAGATTTTTATGAACATGGCATGCTGAAGTCTAGTGTTTCAAAAGAAATCCCTCATAGGTTTAAGATAATGAAACTACATCATAATTCAGTGTAGTGGTTTTGTTCTCATCTTTTACCTTCTGTGAGACAAGAATTAGGAGGAATGCAAAGCAGGCTCCAAACTTAAGAGAATATGAAGAAGTTTATTACTAACAGAATTAAAAGTAAAAAGAAATAATAAGGAATTAAAACAAAACCCCCTTTTTCTCCAGCACCTCCCCTTTTTTATCCAACTCGCACAAAAGATAACAAACTATCATTTTGGTCAGTAATAAAGTTCTTAAAAGTCTCTCTGCTATTTAAGGAAAAAAGGTTTTCTTTTGCTTCACATGGTTTCCAAACTGCTCAAAGGGCAACAGACCCGCCCAGAAATTATGCTGCCATGAAAAACATCTCTCCCGTGAATCTTGCAGTCTTCCCACAACTGCCAGCATGGGCTTCACATTGGGTGCCACTAAAATATTTGTGCTGGTTTGGGCCAAATTCAGGGAAACGTCCAAAAGGAATGTCTCCTCAAAGGAAGGCAGGTTATAGCCACCTCTCCCCCACCAGGTTTGGGAAAGAAATATTCCTTGGAGGAATGTGAAAGAGAAAAGAAAAACCATTTATTTAACAAACACACAGGCAAAGAATAATAATGCTAAATAATAAAATCTCTCGCTGTGGAAAGAAAACCTGAAAGATTTTAGAGTCCTTCCGTGGGTGTGGTCTCTCTCCTCCTCGGAGCTGGGTTGGCGTGGGGGCCCCCTCCAGGCCGGTGGAAGGTCCGCCGGTGGGGTTCTGATGTTCTAAATAAGTCCAGAAGAGAAGAAAAAAGAAACCAAAGTCCCAGAAAAACCACTCTCCATCTCTCTCTCAGAAGAAACAGAGCCAAAAAAAACCACTGGCTGAAAGGCAGGAAGGGTGCTTCCTCCGCTCTTCTCCCCACACCAGAAGAACGCAGAGGAGTAGTGACCTTGAAGCACAGACTGCTTTGAAAAGTTCGTCTGACCTTTTTTTTCTTTCTCTCCCCTCTCTTGGGCTCAGTTTAAAGGCACAGAAAGGCACAGGAATCATGTCTGGGCATAGAGTGATGATAGGGGATACACACCATAAAGTCACCCCAAGACATTCAGTAAGAAAGAAACTTTTTCAAAGGCAAAGGCAGTAGTCTGGAAACCTTTGGTATCTTCTAAATCATTACTGAATTATATTTAAGCTGTCATGTTTTTTTTACCTGTCTTTATCCCATTCCATGGGTTTTCTCATTTCTGCCCTCATCATCCTCTCCTCAGTCTGACTGGTAGGGGAATAAGTGAGTGGCTGGGTGGGGTGGGGTGTCTGTCTTCTCTCTGCTTTCCTGTTCTGAAAATGGGCTGTTCTTCACAAAGGTGCCCCTTCACAGCCCATTTCTGCTGCCTTTAACCTTCCTACCTGAAAGTCACCACTGCACCTTTTCACTAGGTCACTAAGTGACTTCTGTTTTTAAAAATAAATAGTTTGAACTAACTAAATTTATGACTAATTTTGCCTTGCTGACTAATGCTTTTGCCTTATGACCAGGATTACATACTCATGTCATCACTGGAATAGGTGGAGCCAGCACCATTTCTATTATTCATGTCTTTGACTGTGTAACATATTTTGTCAAGATTTCTTTTACTCTTCTTATACTATTCATTTCACTATGCAGTATCTGAGCAGGAAAGGTAATCATTCATATTGTCACGTTTTGTACTCTGTGGTATGCAGTGAGAGAATATAAGCTTATGATAATGTCTCACTCTAAGGCACTTTGGAGATCAGTGCCTATAGTGAAAGGAGTTTTTGGGAGGACTTCTTTGCAAGACTTTTTTTTTATTCTTTTGTAACCTAGTTTGTGCTTTTATATCCCTAAATTGACACGAGACTTCTGTGAAGTGGAATAGGTTTTCAAAATCCATATTAGGGACCTATTAATTATTCACACTTGAAAATAGAGACTGATATAGAACCCTAGGATGTCTTTAGGCTGAGAGACAGTTTAGAAAACTGAGAGGAAAGAGCTTCAGTGCTTGGAAGAAAAGCCCTAAAATAAATTGAGAGTGTTATGGGCACAGAGTGCACAGGTTCATGGGGTTATTTCTCTATCTTTTTTTGGGTAAGACTGCCACCATAAGGTCTATCTTTTAAACTTTCAAGGGGAAATGTAAAGCACAAGGTCTGTAGTAAGCATAAATGCTAAGTATTAACTGATTTGTGTCCAATTGTATTTTTAAGTAGGCTGTGAGATGTGCTGGGGGATGGTAGTTTGTATGTACTATAACCAAGAGAACCAGGGTAAACCTGTAGTGGCTCATGACAGATTCTTAGAAGAGGAACTTCAGTAAAATATTTGTAAGCAATGTAGATAATTCACTGAAAAGATAAAAATAGTGTTTCATTCACATTCTACACTCACATTTCATATATCTGATGCCACCTGGTTATAAACTAGGAGTCACGTGGTCAACTTTCTTGGATGCATAATTTGACTTTTATCAATTAATTTCTTTGACAAAAATGGACATTAAAGTGCTTATTCAAACAGTGGATTCTTTAAATTACTGGGCCTCATCCATTATGGTCCTTACTGTGAGTTATAACTGATACTTCAAGTCAAGCTTTTCTCTTCTGTGACCTAAATAGCTAGCTGTAATTTCAGATTGCCTTTTTCAAGGCTTTTGTAGTTGTATCTCTGTGCCCCTGTAGACCACACTTCTATTTCCTTCCTTCCCTACTGACTGACCTTCACATAATGTAGTTCCATAGACATTAGAGTTTGCCTGGGGACTTTATTTTGCTATTACTGGTTCCTTTATAAAAGAACTCTGTTTTGCTGGGGATATTAAATCCCTTGCCACTGATTTCTATCTCAGTTAATGTCTTCTTCCTGATAATAAGATCCCAGTCACCTTGCAGGCTGTTTTTGTGACATGTCAGATTCAAATGACCCCTTGGATTATTATTTACAGATATGCCCTTGTTCAGGTTCAGGGTGATGACTGCAATCTAGTACAAACCTTTACTATACAAATGAAGTGAGTTGATAATTGTGCACGTCTGCAGTGTCACAGGAATTCTATTCATAAATATAAACATAAATCTTTCATGATTCTCATTAAAGGCAATAGGATTCATGTTTGCCCTTCTTATTTTTGATTTTTCAGAGAGTTAACTAGATGGTAAAAGCTTGTCTTGGTCATTCTTCTGTCTTCTTGAGTGTCTCGGTGTTCTTCTGAGATACTGTACCTTTTCCTTGGAGATTTTCACTTGTGGTTTGTGTGTCTGCCACTGTCTTTCTGCATTTCACTGTGCTGTGATAGTTCTGTCATAGTGAGAGTATTTTTGTGACATGTTGCTCATTACAACTTGCAGCATTGCTGGTCTTCATTTTTATTTTGATTGTTCTACTGATTAGGAAATTACATCCTTAGGTGAGGGAATGATGCTATGCAGATATTGATTATATGTAATTTTGATTTTCTGTTTCATTGCTTCCATGTATTGAGTACTGAGGAAATTTGTCTGATAATTTTTTTTTGCAGTACACACTGATAATCTGAACAGAATTACGATGTTTGCCAGCTGTACACATGCAGCAAAATGCTCATTCTTCCATAGGAATTCATTCTTTCTGCTTCACTCTTTTGCTTTTGCTGCTGCTGTACATGGGAAACAGATCGCTGAAGATTTCTGACTCAGAATTTCTCAACTATTCAAATTAAGAGTCGAGAATGTAGCAGCGATGTAGGGAACAAACCCTTAGAGGCTTGAAAAATGTGTTTGCGACTGTTGCAGAAATTCAAAACATATTCCCAAGTTTGTCTAGAAACACATGCTGGATTTGAATTTTGTAGTTTTTATAAGCAGCCAGACATGATTAAGAAAATATCTTGCATTTTTAACAGAGATTATCCTCATAAAAAGGGCCATAATTGAAACCCATTTTCTCTGCAATGCTAGTTCGTATATGTACAGCTGTGATGGAGTTATCTTGTACCACAGCAGACTGTGCAATGTTATGTTTTAAATTTGTGACCTGAAGTGTGGATTACACACCAATGTTCCTCACTCTGCCTCACTCCCTGGGACAAGGCTGTAAGAGGCTGGGAAAGGACATAACTTGGACAACAGACCTAGGTGACCAAAGAGATACTTCATGCCAAACATCACACAGTCACAGAATATTCTGAGTTGGAAGGGACCCACAAGGATGATTGAGTCCAGTGGAGAGAGGCTGGTCTGGGAGACAGCTGTTGCTCAGAGACTGTCTGGATATCACTCTGCTTGTGAGAAACTGCCTTTGCATCACTTCCCCCTGCTTCACCTTTTCCTCATTCATTAAACAGTTTTTATCTCAGCCAACCAATTCTCTCATGTTTGTCCTTCCTATCCTCTCTCTGCTGTCTCACTGGAGGGGGAAGTAAGTGAGCAGCTCTGTGGTGCTTAGTAGCTGGCCAAGTCAACCTGTCACACTACCCAAAGGTATTCTTTCCAGCTATCCTGTAAGCAATGAAAAGAAAAAAAATTAACTGGAGTTTTAGAAAAATTCAGTCCTCACGGAGTTCAGTCTACTGCTTTGAATTTCAAAGGTAAAGTAGTCATTTTTCCATTGTTTACTTTTGAAGTTTGAAATAGTCCAACATCAGTTAGCATTTACTGTTAAGAAAATACTGACTTACTGGTACCACCTGCTTCTGAAATATCATTGATAGATAAAGAATTTGGTGTCCTAAATAACAGTAAAAGTAAGAACTGTAGAACTAGTGATTTTAAAGAATCTGATTCACATTTTGCTGACCAATAGCCATATATTTCATTAATTATTTTTCCTTATATTTCCAGAATAACGTTTGTTATCTTTTATTTTTGTGGTACAATTTTAAACTACTTTTAATACACAGTAGCAACTTTCACATGATTAACAGAGATATAAGAAATAATTATATCTTCATTAAGACATATATGCGCAGCAATTAATAAAATTGACAATATTTACCTCCTAAGCCTATGTTCAAGCACATGTAATTAACTTTTTCAAAAGCATTTGCATGGACTGTCTTAGCTACAAGTACGAAGTCATTCCTATTCATTCAGCATTTGCCTGAAAATTAGTTTATGTACAATTGAGGAAAACCACTTTCAGTTCTTTTCTACTGAGTGTTTTATTACTTACAAAACTTTTATTATTTTCGTCATCACACAGAACTTATGACTAATTGAGATGGACCTTAATCATACTTGTCTCTGAATGAATTCTGAATATAGATTATCATGGATAAATTATTGAGTGAAACATGGCTAGAATGGAATAACACAAAAAGGTTCTTAACAGCCAAAATAATTTCAAAATATGATAGAGTAGCATAGAAGCTTAAAGGAAGCTTCCTACTAAGTCTGTAAACAACTGATTGATTAATGCTGATGGCATAAAAAAAGAGAATCATTATTTCCAGCAACAACTGATTTTAAAACATGTATTTTTCATAGTTTCAGTAAGAAGATACTACAGAATGTATCGTTTAATGTAGATATTTTTTTTCAGAAGAGGGATTCTACAAAAATGAAATGTGAAAAAATTTATTTTTAAACAAAAAATTAAGAAAAGCTGAAAATTGAAAAAATAGTATGATCTAGGAGTCTCAGAATTATTGAAAACCTCCCTGGTAGGAGACCAGATGGTGACTGAAATCTAGAATGAGAGAATCTACAGGCTGTCTTCTAAAAAACCAAGAAAACCTATGTAAAACAACTGAAATTAGCCAGGTCAAATAATTCAAACTTGCCCTCCACTGTTGTGCAAGTTGCAATGTGATCTGGTTCTAGGAAGAATCCAGTAGCAGGGTTAAACAGCATGAATAAACAGATGCTGCAAGTCAAAAGTGCAAAATTTAACTGGTGACAAACAAAAAGGCAGAAAATACAAGCAAGGCTGGCTGTGTAATGCCTTTGTGCTGACCCAGTGTTGTCACTTCAGAGAAGTCTAAGACAATGTGCTGTTCAATGCCAGAAGCATTTCGTGTGGTGCAGCTGCCCGTCTTTCCAAGATGTTATGGATGATCATTAACAAATCATATTAGCTGAGTAAAACTATGCATAATGATCTTATTAATTGAATCGAATATTTGGTGCTGTTCAGAGATGCCTTTTGTAGCTGCACACAGTGTTGCTCTGATTGGATTAATGACTATCATTAATGCAAAGACGGTAGGTTCTGCCTGTTTCTTCCTACTGCTGGAGACAATACAATAGAAATTAAACAGATCTATGAAATGTATCTTCCATATAAGATCACTTTTTGAAAATCTTCCAATATTTCATTTTATTCTTCTTCAGTCAGTGCAAATTAAACACTGTAATTTCAACAGTTAAAAAAAAAAAAAAGGTTCATTTTAAGACAACTTGTTTGTCCTGTACCACCAGTGAGAAATACCACCTGCTTCCCAATTTTGGGAAGCAATTTTCTTTCCCTGTATCAGTATTTCTTTTGACATATACAACAAAATAGTATTTAAAGTGATGCCAAATCGATTTTTGCCTTTTTCGTTTTATATATTCTCTGTATTCTTTGCATATATATTTGTAGCCTATTAGTGTATTCGTAGCTAGTTTTTCCAGTACTTTTTCCTGCC
>VZRQ01002986.1:110934-146787 GCA_013397975.1 Machaerirhynchus nigripectus | reverse complement strand
CAGCTCTTTGAGACACATTTTCATCAACAACCTTTAGTCCCTAAAAAAGGGGTGAGAGGGACCAATCTGATTTTTATTTATGCTTCAACATATGTTATATTCTTATAAAGGCTGTACATGTGCTGCCAGCCCTGTCCCGGGAGGCCTCGCCTGGGAGGTAATCAGGGCAGAGAAAGCTTCCACGAGCAGACTGCAAGTGACCTCCCCCTGGCCAGCCACTGGGGCAAATGTCCAGATGCCCAGGAAACTGGGCTGTGGGAGGAGCCTTAGCACACAAAAGGAGTTAACTGGGACATAAGGTGAGCCATTTGGCTTGGGCTTTTTTGGAGGGAGTCGGGGCTTGCCTNGGAGTCGGGGCTCGCCTTTAGGGCCGTCTTGGCTCCCCTGCCCCCTTCTGCCCCCTTCTCTTCCTGTGGTCCTGCTTTCCTCCCCGTGCCTGCTTCGGCCTGCTTCGGCCTGCTTCGGCCTGCTTCCCCGCCATCTCTGTGAACCAGCTCATCACCGTGACGACCTCGTGCTATGCTGCCTTCCCTGACGGAGCGGGCGCGGCCGCACGCCGCACGAGGCCACCTGGAGCTGCAGCTGCTGCCGCTTGGAAATGGCGCCCAGCCCGCCACGAGAGCGACGCCGACGCACCGCGCCTCACAACCTGCACACGCCATCTGCCAAGCCGACGCGGATGGAGAGCCGGCGTCCTTGTGGTAACACCGTCCCTGTCTTCTGTTTCTTTTCCTCTCCCTCTCTTTTTCCCCTCTCTGCTCCTTTTTATGTCCCCCTTTAGTAATACTTATTTTCCTGTCAATAAATAGTTCTCAGATATAATATTGCCGCGTTTGCGCTTTATTTTTGCACAAGACATCTATCNAATTTACTAAACTTATAAAACTGTATTCACCCCATGGGGGGGTGGGCATTTTGTGGACATTTTTCATATCTTCCCCTGGAGGCCTCCAATAAGGACCAACCTTTACATTATCTCCTATACTAATATTATCTCAAAAATTTTTTCCCAAGTTCTTTAAAGGAATCAGAAGGAAATCTAAAAGAAAGAGGGAGAGAGACTATTTACAAGGGCATGTAGTGACAGGACAAGGGATGGATGCAGGGAAAGGTAGCCTGGAAGGAATAAAGAGAAATTGTCTGAACAGCCAGGAATCTTAGGAAAGTTAAAGCACTGGTAGAAATAAATCTGGCCAAGGACATTAAGGGTGACAAAAAAAAAATCTTCAAACAGTAAATCAATGATAAAAGAAACACCAGGGAACTTCTCAGGAAAGGATACAGGGAACATGGAGAACACTGAACAACTTACTTTGCCTCAGTCTTAACCAGCAGGTGTTCCAACCACACTGCCCAAGTTTCAGAAGGTGAAAGCGGGGATTGGGGGAATGTAGAAGACTAGGTTTGAGACCCTGTAAGGAACCCGAAGATTCCAAAGTCCTTGAGACCTGAAAAGATATATCTACAGGTCCTGAGGGAATTGGCTGAGGAAGTGGCTAAGCCACGATCCATTATATCTGAGAAGCCATGCCAGGCCAGTCAAGTTCCCACTTACTGGAAAAAGAGAAACATAAGAGAAACATAAAAATAATGGCATAATAACTTTTTGTTGAAAAACAAACCTAGTAGTTGGTGCTTACCAGAATGTGTATTACTTAGCCCTTAAACATCCTGCTTAACACCCTTAGAACAGAACTTTAGGAAAGTACATTTAAATGTTTAGATGCCTGTGTGATCGTCTTCCCCAAGTTGACACTAAGTGACATATGTAGAGATTGATGTGGCACTACACCTACTGCATAATAGCAGTGACATTCTCTGGTACAATTTTTTTTCAGAATTTTCATCTGTAGAAGCAGACATTCTTCTTCTAGCACAGCATGAGCAGAAATTGTGTGCCACCTGTTGTGTGCATTACCATTTCTCTTTAACACAGAATATTTGTGTAATTTTTTTTTGAATGCCTGTTATAACTTGAAACTAGTGGATGAAATGTTCAAGAGGTTTGGTTTTTTTTTTTGGTGCTTACACTGGCATATTGTCTTGGTTTTGGGTGTGTATAAACATGCAGAAAATAGTATGTGATTCATGTAAGAGTTTTTGTGCATGTATATATACACATACACATACAAACATAGGTTTTGTAGTACCTCTAGACCAATGGAAAACCATGTAAAAGGGATAATCATAGAATCATAAAATGGCTTGGGTTGGAAGGGACCTTAAAGATCGTCTAGTTTCAGCCCCCCTGCCATGGGCAGGAATACCTTTTACAGGTTGCTCAGAGTTTCATCTAAANGCTTACACTGGCATATTGTCTTGGTTTTGGGTGTGTATAAACATGCAGAAAATAGTATGTGATTCATGTAAGAGTTTTTGTGCATGTATATATACACATACACATACAAACATAGGTTTTGTAGTACCTCTAGACCAATGGAAAACCATGTAAAAGGGATAATCATAGAATCATAAAATGGCTTGGGTTGGAAGGGACCTTAAAGATCGTCTAGTTTCAGCCCCCCTGCCATGGGCAGGAATACCTTTTACAGGTTGCTCAGAGTTTCATCTAAAGTGGCCTTGAACGCTTCCAGGGATAGGGCATCCACAACTTCTATGGGTGACCTGTGCAAGTGTCTCACCATCTTCAGAGGGAAGAAGTTTTTCTTAATACGTGATCTAATCCTACTCCCTTTCAATTTGAAGCCATTCTCTCTTGTCCTGTAAATACAATCTCATAAATAGTCTCTCTCTTGATCTTTTTTGCAGGCTCCTTAGAAATATGTGTGAATTTAGGTGTGTTTGCATATAGGTATGGATGTGATACATATTTATTCATAGCTGTATATATACTGCATATGCAAGGGAACATGGACCACCCACGGCATAACGTTAAGTAAAAGATTAGAGGAGAACCCTCAGTAATGGAGTTCAGCTTGTACAACTGATACATTCCAAGAAAACAGGAAGATGTAGGCAACAAATGGACAATATTATCTGCAGTATTCAGACAACAAACACAGCAATTCTGTGACCACAAAAGCATGTAAAAGTAAATGAAATGATAGATGAAATGTGAGCATGAGTGTAGTAGTTCCAATTTTGTTAATTAGTCTGTATTCATGCTTCACTGCTGCTGCAATTATGCTGCCTCATCCTTGCATGGGCCTATTGTGCAAATGCTGTCATTATGCTCCAAGCAGCTTATAAAACAGTGCAAGATATGAGCCACCTACAGAGATGTCATTACAATTGTGTCAATTCAACAGGATGCTTCCTAAAATTTATAATTACTTGTCTTCACTGAGAAGCAATTTTTGAAACTATTACTAGTGTTTTTGAAGTTAACTTGGTAATTTCTTTTATGTGGCATTAAACACCTGCCACTAAAGATAATTGTGTACACCTAGTTACAACATTTTAGAAGGAGAGTCAACATCTATACCTACTTTATAATAGTTGTATAGATTTCAGGGTTTGGGGTTTTTTTCTAATTTCCAATAAACGATAGTAGATATTTAAAAATACTAGACGGAAAAGGAATCATTCATAGAATCATGGAATGGTTTGGGTTGGAAAGGACCTTAAAGATCACCTAGTTCCAATCCCCCCCACATTAGGCTTCCAGAATGAAAGGGTTCTTCATTGCAATAAGTCGTGTTTCAGTGGCAGAAGGTCACATCCTAAAAGGTTGGGGGAAAAGATGCTAAAACCACCTTTTACCCAGAAATGTTGTATATTTAAAAACTTCATTTCAAATACAGTGTTACTGGACTCTGAATGAAACCTTCGGCTGAGATACTTTCTCATGAGGACTGCATCCAGAGTCTCTAGATGAAAGTTCATTTCTTCAACTTGAATTACAGAGGTAGATGTGCCAGTTAGCAGGCAGTGGCACTTTCATACCTGCTTTATTTACCTGCATATGCCCCTTTGTTTGCAAGTTGTTTCTAAAAAATAGAAATTATCAGAATTATCGCCGCAGTCATAGTCTTCATCTATCAGTTTATCAAAGGATGTACTTTATTTCAAATTACTTTAAAATATCAGTGTTCTTGGTCAGAATAATCCATATTTCTTCGAGTTGAAAAAGAAGAATAACACCTTTTTCTGTGGGAGTGGATGGGATGGGAATTTGTGACGGACAATGTAAAAAAATTGACAAAGAGTTTATATTATAGAGTGGATCACATTTCAGAAGCAGCTTTCTGCAGATATTCACTGTAAAGTTTTGCACCTCCATCACAAATGAGGTCTAACAATCTTTGAATTTAACTCTTTCTTCAACCTTTGCTCTATAAAACTTAGATGAAATTTCCACTTTATAACACCTGGTTAATTGGCTATTTGAGCAAAGCATATCTGCGTATTTATTCAGGTAACATTTCAACAATCTCTGAATGCAGCAATTTTAGTCTACTTGCATCTAACTTAGGCAAAAATATTTTGAAGACTGATTCTGTTTATATTCCTTTTTTCAAATCCTTAAATTCAAAACATATTTTTTGAAGTGGTCATTTGCTCTGTTTGAAACAGATGCATAACTGCAAACAGGTGATTTGTTCAATAATTTTAATCTAGTTAATTAAAGAAAAAGCAGAACAGGATTATCTATTACAGCCTTAGAGAGAGGGTCAACCCACTGCAAGAATCATAATTAGTGTTTGCCAAATTGTAATCTGTAAACCAAACGTGTAATCCCTCAGCAGCACCTAGATTTTATATGCATTATACAACAGATTTTTGTCTGCTTTTGGAGTTTCAGCTGCTCTTAAAACAAAGGCCAAAAGTTGCATAAACACATATACATAGATACACACATAGATATACAGTTTATTTATGTGAGCTCTCAACACCTACACAGCTGGTACCAAGGAAGGAGCTTCCTTGCTGCCCAGATTATTCTTTTTTCTGGCTCAAAGAAATCTGAGGCAAACTTTTTCCCACATATGAAAAAAAGTGCAGTAAATACCTTAGCATATTTTGGAGAGCCTATTTTGTTATTTTATTGCTTTGTGTAGCTATTGATTTTCAAAACACCAAGATTGCTAATTATTAAAAAGAAGCTGACATGAGAAAGTGAATTCATAGAAATCTTCACAAGTTTCCCAAATGTGTCATTCCTGTTCTAGTTTAAAACACTGATGAATCATACAACAAGGCAATCATCTAATCTGTGCAAAAATATATAGTAATAATACAGAGCTAGGATTTGAGGATGCAAAAAAAACCTGAAAAAAGCCCAAATCCAAAAAAACCCCAAACCCCCCACAAAACTAGGAACATCCAAAAATAAATTAATCCTGAGGGGAAATGGGGGAATCTAAGGTGATAGCTTTCATACAGAATAGTTCTTTTCAGCAGAATTTTAAAGTGTGTCTTGAAGTTCATAGAGGACTGCAGTTCAGCAGAAAATAGTTTCTTTGTTGTACCATCACCTGAGGCTTTTTTGTCTTCACATAATGTTTTTGTAATGGTTAGAGAAAGAAAAATATTTGATACCCTTACATTTAAATGATGAGTACAAGAACAGGACAAAGAAAAACCTATGAAATGTGATATGAAAAAATTCCAAGGATCCCTTTCCTTTTTGAAATTTGAGAAATGCCAAGTACCAATAAGGGTCACATGAGGTTTGAACACGTAACTGTCACACAAACATTATCTCTAGAACAAAATCAACTATCCTTTGCCATTAAAGGCAATCATGGGTAGGATGGGTGTGCATGCAGCTTTGTTTTAAGAGTATAGGTATATTCTTAAACATACCTTAAACTATGCTTTTAAGTATTAATGGATCTATCCAGTGAAATTTCTTTGGTCTGGTTTAATCTTGTGTGAGATCTCTCCTCTGTTCCAGAGAAACCTTTGGTTGTTGGAAACTCCAATGACTGTTGTCAGTCATTCTTTACATTTGGCATCAGGATTCTTCCAGTACTGTGTGCATACACAGAGCTAAAACACACGGCATGTGTACATTGTAATTTACTATTGATTTGAAAAAAGGTTTATTTTCTCACTCCCTGCATAATGGTGTTGCGGTAAGAAGCGATGCAGGGTCCCCAGGCAGGTGCAAAGGAAAACCGCTTTATTGCAAAAACTCAGCCTTTTAAAGCAGTTAGCTGGTTATCAGTTTACATAGTTTTAAAGCATAACAAACATAATTCAACCTACCACCATACACCACGATATGAGTAAGCAACAGTCATGCAGCATGTTTCTCTACCCCTAATTCAGCTGTGTCTCTTGCCCACTGTCCTTTTCTGCTTAGCCAAAGTAGCAGGCCTGAACCATGACTTTACAGGGGCAACAAGGCCTTCATTTTATAAGGCTTTACCTATTGGTAACAGATGAAGTATATTAAGATGTTTTAACTAAGGTACTAATACATGCCAGTTTTTTGAATGCTGCTCTTTCATTAGTTTGTGAAGGAAGAAGGCAATGAATCACTTAGGAAAAAAATAGCCACTGTTACATTGAACAAAAGTACAGCATACAAAATTTTTGCATTCCCAAAGACGTTTTTAGTCAAAACAGTGGAAAAAACTCAGGGAAAACCCCACTCTTTTCAAAAATTTATAGGTTACTCTTTATCAACAGTGCTCAATTCATTATAGATAAATATTGAACGATCTTTAAATTCTCAACTCCATTGCAGTGTGCAGCAAGTTTCCTCTGACTTTGCCCATGTAATTGTCTCTACTACTGACAAGAAATTGTGACCATTCAAGCTCTACCATTCAAGAAGCTGTGACTAGAGAGCTGATAGTTCAGTCCGTAGATTCCACTCAGAGGCTGCATGCTCAGATAGCAGTTACAACGCAGTTCCAAAGGTTAAGGTTTACAATGGATATGAAGGAATTACCCACAGAACAGAAACCAATTTCTACTTGATTCTGTTTTGTGACGGTAAAGATGTTAGAAATATCTATCCAGAAATTTTAATGATTTTTTCAAATAATAACAATATTTTACGTTTCCAAAGCACAAGGACATTTTTTGTCATTAAAGAACTGTACAGTCAAATAACTGATAATTACCATTAATTATTAAATACTACAATATAGTCAAGAGCAAAAATGGCAGTTCTAATAAAATAAATTATAGAGAGTGGAAGGATATTGTGGTGATCCAAGTATTGATTGGTGGTTAAAAGATGTTTTATTAATGTTAATACTAACCTAACAGTTATGCAAAGCCCTAGAAAGGTGGAGTAAATGACAATCAATATAGATAACACAAAGACAAAATAATTTATTTTCTGCTATCACAGATTTCCTACCTTGAGTCAACCTTGGTTAGAGAGATACAAAAAATGTAACTATTTTTTGAAAATTGATTTTGGAGGTAAGAAATTTACATTCCAGATGTGTTTGACATAAAGTGGAAAATATAAATAAGAAACTATTTAAAATATTCCGCTTAAGCTTGGTAGTTACATGCAAGTCAACCTTTTTTTTCACCAGGACATTTTCTTAAATTATCTTTGCCATTGACAACCATGAAAAACGAAACATTCTTTTTCTTGCTTCATGGAAAGAGGAACTCAGCATTTGAAGTTATGTTTAAGGAAATTTTGATAAAGCTGCTTTTACAGTCTTTTTGAATAAAGGCCTTTGTAGAACATGTATGAGAGACATCGGTAGCTGAGAGAATATGTAAAGTATGTGTTTATGTACAGCAATCTGTACACAATTGGACCTTGAGGCAAACAAGGATGTGATATAGTTGTAATAGAACTGATTTAAAGACAGATTCTAGTGTTGAGTACTCTCACTACACACATTTTCTATATTTAAAACCTGTTCTTCAATTCTTTCAGTCCAAAATTGGAAGCTTTTGTAGTTTCTTTATTATTATTCTAGCTTCTTCTGGGAAAAGAGAATGCTGGGTTTGAATTAATTTACCAAATATTTGCCACCTTCTTCCAGTATGTCCTTTTTTCTATTAAGCTGATAAAACGTCGGATTTATCTTCAGCAAAAAATATTAAAAATAAAGTCTAAACAGCTATTCTGCATATCATTCAAATATCTGCCTTCCACACTGCTTAAAAATCTCCCATTTTAATGTTTATTATCTTTTAGCAACCTCAGCCTGAATTCTCTTTTAACTGTAAAAATTTAATTGAACTTAATTAATTGAAAAATGATAGGAAGGACACTATTTCCTAGAGTTTGATTTGAATTCCTGTTAGTTCATTAAAGGCATTGATTAAATCTCAGACCTGAGCAAAATTCATATCAATAGACTTGAATAAATTAATGCAAAACTGGATTATTGCAAGTAAGAGATGTGGGACTGGGCACTGGTGCTGTAAAATTTCATATTGATCAACTTTGTAAGAGTTGGTGACATCCCTATGACAAAAAAAAAGGTGGTAAAATATTTTTGATAAATGCAGCACTAGAGTCCTGCAGGATCAAAAAAATATATCATTCGAAAATTGCTTTATAAGTATGTAGAATTCTGGAAAGGGAAGAGGAGAAGGAAGTATTTCATACTGCTGCAATAGCTCCAGGTGGTTCACATGCTGTCAGCTCTTCCCAAAGTCTAATGAAGGAAGCTTTGCACTTAGTTGTTCAAATAATCATAATGGTATACTGTCACATACTAGTAACAGGTACTATCAATGCAGTATTAATAGTTTTTATTAAATTACATAGATTTTACCACTATGATAACTATTGTAATCAAAATTTTACAGAGTTACATTTATTATTTTACATTTCTTAAAGAAAACATTTCATCTAAAGTGAATGACTTTTAGAATATTTCTATTCCTGTTTTAAACTTTCTTTTCATATTCTTATAAGAAGTAGTCTATGACATCTTTTTCAAATGCTAGAAGGTATTTCTCTGTGCTACTCACCTATAATATTTCTATATTTTTTCCTATAATTTTGCAAAAATCTGAAATAATTTTTCATAGGTTGAGACATAGTTTGATAAACACTAACTTCATATATGACAACTAATGCAACTTAGCATCATTAGTCTGTATTGCAATTGTTTCTTTTTTAAGTTTCATCATGGACTACTTCTTAAATCATCTCCACTGAAAGCAATTTGTTTTCCTGGAAAACAAGCTCCTATTGGCCTGTATTTTCTCACATTAACAGTACATTCATCTAATGCATATCAGAGCTGCTCCCCATGTGTTTTGAAAATTATCTGCAAGTTAAAATGTAAAATTGCAACCCTGGGTAAGTACTCCTTGAATGACAGTAAAGGAAGGGGAATTCTCCAAGGGGAATTATTTTTTTTAATTTCCACTACTAGTAGTGGAAATACATGGTAATTCTTTAATAAAGAGTGAACCCATCCAAAGGAACCTTTAAACTACAGAACATAACTTGTAAAACTGGATAGAGTACTTAACTGTACAATATATGGAAGAAAAAAATTCATCCACCATTTAGTGTAAGAAAGTTGCCACATTATTGTATATTTGTAAATTCAAGAGAGATAAAGTACAATGAATGTACTTACAATTCAATGCATTTTCCAAAATTATATCTTTTCTTTCGCAGTGACTGACATTGTTTACTGTTTATGTTTTTCTAAGACATCTCTACCATAAGCTATGGGCAGGAAAACTTCCTCCTAATCCTTCCTCCTAAGGGGGCATACCCATATAAAATACATAAAATATGATACAGAGCACACAGGAATGATATTTAACAATCTCTTTACAACTAAATTTATACACAGAGAGAATGATATATGCTTCCATGAGGGTTACTTGCAGACATGTAACACAAGTGTTTTCATCAGTCAATATCAGAGCTGTGAGGGCACCAGCAGTCCTGAATTGCCCTGGGATGAATCTGAGACCACCTTCATGCCCCACTCCCAGGAAAAAAGGAGCTCTATTTCAGGGTCGGCCTCACAGGAAGACCTGGCTCACTCCCTGGCTGTCCAGCTGGACCTGTTTTGTCAACTTGTGTGGTGGTCGCCATGTGGCTGTGGGGAGACCCTGCTCTCTGTCCCCAACCCTTGCTCAGGGCAGCATCCCTGTCTGATTTCAGAATGGCCCATGCCAGTACTGCAGCCACACTCATCTCCTAGGTAATTGTAGTCCATCCTTGCACAGTTCCTTGATTATTGTGTTGGGTGTTGTGGTAGTTTGGCCGTGGCTGTACACCAGGCATCCACCAAAGCCACTCTATGACTGCCCTCTGCATCTGCACAGGGGAGAGAAAATAAAATATTCATAAGGTAATAAAACAAAAGGTTCATAAGTTAAGGACAGGGAGAGTTTACTCACCAGTTACTGTCATGAGTGAAACAGAGTCTAATTGAGATATTAATTGAATTTATTATCAACAAAATAGGAGCAGGATAATGAGAAATAAACCAAATCTTAAAAACATCTTTCCACCACTTCTCCCTCTTTCTAAGCTCTACCTCCTCCCCCCAGAGGCTCAGGGAGACAGGGAATGGGGATTGCAGTCAGGTTTCTGCCACTGCTCAGAGAGAGGAGTCCTTCCTCTGCTCCATCTTGGGGTCCCTCCCACAGGACAGAGTTTTCTGTGAACTTCTCCAGCATGGGTCCCCCACAGGGTCACAAGTCCTACCTGGAACCCTGCTCCAGTGTGGGCTCCTCTGTCCACAGGTCCTTCCAGGAGCCTTCCAGCACAGGTTTCCTACAGGTTCACAGCCACTTTCAGGCATCCACCTTCTCTGGTGTGGGCTCCTCCTTGGGCTGCAGGTGGATCTCTGCATTCCCATGGGCTCCCATGGGCTGCAGGGGCATAGCTGCCTCACCATGGCCTTCACCATGGACTGCAGAGGAATCTCTGCTCTGATGCCTGGAGCACCTCCTCCTTCTCCTTCTGCACTGACCCAGATGTCTGCAGAGCCGTTCCTCTCACATGTTCTCATCCAGCTGTTCTCTGGCCACAAGCACATCTGCAAAATAACTTTTTTTCCTTCTTAAAAAAGTTATCACAGAGGCATTACTGTTGTTTCTGATTGGCTCAGTGTGAGAATCAACATATACTGTAAGCAAGGCAACCACCAAATCACAGCTTTATTTCATTACCTTTCTAAAAATGCCAGGCAGCAGACACACAGGGACACAGGCTCCATTTCACTGGGCAGTAGGGTGGAGGGCCCTACCTGCCCCAATATATCAAAGGGCTTTGTCCCCAAGAAGTTTATCTCAGGGCTGTGCTTTTCTGATCTCTCTATCTCTCTCCCGTCAGAGGCTCAAGCAGGTCTGTGAGAGGATGTTACCTCTAAAAAACCAGATGGGAACCTGTTAAATCTCTGGTGTGGGTCCCCTCCTCCCAGCAGATGAAGCTGGTGGATTTGGTGTCCTTTCTCTTGTTCACTCAGCTGTTCTGAGGTCTGGGGTCGGGACGGAGTGGCCCCTTGCTGTCCTGCTGGTCCCTGGCCGATTCGTCTCCTGTCAGTTTTTCTCTCTGACCTCGGACAAAAACCAACCGAATGGTTCACTTCAGAAAAACACCGCTGAAGGATTGCTGCCTCAGTCTCCAAGGCCAGGGAAAGGAAAAAAAAAACCTTCTTGCCTAAGCTAACAAAAAACCAAGCTAGCTAAGCAAAAAAAGGAAAAAGTCTGCATGATACCACAGTTGCCTGGGGAGTGGGACTTTAAAAAAGCCCATGCAAGAGCCTCAAGGCTCCCCTGGCCTCACCTCAAAGCTACAGCAAACATTTGTGGGCATAAGACAGACAATCAGGGGATAGAGTACCATCATAAAATCACCCCAAAACAAATAATTAACAACTGATCTCTCTGAACTGTTTGGATGAACAGTATCACAGAACATGTATAAGTAAATGTTGGGAAAAACATATAATCATCAGTGAATCATAGAATGGTTTGGGTTGGTAATGGCCTTAAAGACTATCTAGTTCCAACCCCCTACCATGGGCAGGAACATCTTCTACTTGACTGGGTTGCTCAGGGCTCTATCCAGTCTGGCCTTGAACACTTCCAGGGAAGGGGCAGACACAACTTCTCTTGGAAAGCTGTTCCAGTGCCTCACCACCCTCACAAGGAAGACTTTCCTCCTAATATCCAATCTAAACCTACTCTCAGTTTGAAGCCCCTTGTCCTGTCACTCCAGGCAGTTTCTCTCCATCTTGCCTGTAGGCTCCCTTCAGGTACTGGAAGGCCACAATTAGGTCACCCCAAAGCCTTTTTTTCTCCAGGCTGAACAATCCCAATTCTCTCAGCCTTTCCTCATAGCAGAGCTGCTCCATCCCTCTGATCATCTTGGTGGCCTCCTCTGGACTGGCTCCCACAGGTCCCTGTCCTTCCTGTGCTGGGGCCCCAGAACTGGATGCAGCACTGCAGGTGGGGTGTCAGCAGAGCGGGGCAGAGGGGCAGAACCCCCTCCCTGCCCTGCTTTGCATCCCATGGGGCTTTGGATGCAGCCCAGCACATGGGAGGTTTTTAGGCTCCCAGGACAGATGTTATGTAGCACATAATAGAGACTCCACATAATATATTTCATGAGGAGACATCCTTCTGAAACAAGGTATTACAGTGAGATTTTTCTAATTCGGTTATTGCTTGACGTATCTTAGGCAATTTATTTTATTTTAATAGGAAAACCTGGGAAAACATGGTTGAAAATATTTTAAATACTGAATTGTAGTTAGTAAAATTTTTGGGAGAGTAATGAAATAATAGAGTATTATTGACTAAAAATCTTGATGGATCTCTAGTCACAGAGAATGTATTTCAGGGTCAATATTAAATCCTTACTATTTTTATTTTAAGGACTGGTAATGAGCTGAATAGTATAAAAAAATGAGATCATTACACTAATAACCTTGTCCACAGAACTCCACACTATGTTGCACAAGTTAAAACTAAAAAAGGCTACATTTTTGAATCATAACTTTTATGAAGTCATGACAAACATTGTTGTACTCAGGGAGATATTTTAGCCCCATGACTCACTGAAAGATAAACATTGAAAGTTCAGTTAATTGGTTGTTGAACTTACTGTCCATTTATACACAGTAGTGAACAAATAATTGTAGAGCTTATTAATATTCTTTCTTCCTTTTGTCAGAAAAGCTCACTAAGTTTAGAAAGCAGTCTACCTAGAACATATTTTTTTTTTTTATGATTAAACTTTCAGTGTATTTTTCTTTGAGTACATATTCTCCTTACCACTTTTCAAATAATTGCCATCTGTATGTTAGAGGGTTGTTCAACATAATAATGTGTTTGGGAGGCTATCAATGTTTACTTCTCTTGACAATGCATCTGATTTACATTATGATTGTTGGTTTGTATGAAAAACATGCTTATTATGATAATATTTACTTATCTGGTATTTTCCTATTTTCCATCTGAAGATCTCAAGTGGCTTACAAAGGCTATGAATATCATTATCCATATTTTACATAAAGATATATTTCTGTAAGAATAATTTAGCTTTAGAAAATTGCATAATGGGAATTTTAGATTGCTTATTAGAAGGATAACAGAGATGAAGAAGAGCAGAAGAATGAATTACAAATGTATTGTACCTCCAGACTGAAAAGGATTTTATTTAAAAAAGATTTGGAAAGTCTCACAGGACTAATAGAGATCAGAGGAGTTGGAAGTTAAAAGGTTTCTAATTTACTCGTTGGGACACCAACTTATAACACTTCAAAAGGAAACAAACAAAGCAACTGAAAAATCTACATATATGGATATGGGTAAATTCACTGGACTTGTTACAAAAAAAAGAAAAGCCATTAGGGAGGGTTTGGAAATTGATCTTGAATTTAGACCATAATAAATTTACTGAAAATGTGTATGAACATACCATGCAAATAAATCATGATGAGGAATTACCCATTCTCTCAGATTCTTCTCTTCCAGACCAGTTTGCTGAGTGGAATGTAAGCTGCTGGGAGTATTTCTCTTAGTTTCTAAAAGGGAGCAATGATTAAAAAGAATGGATCTTGTCATTTAACTCTCATTAAATGCTAACAAGATTGCAATTGACATAGAGCACAGGTCTGTAAGAAAATAAGAATAGTCTGACAAAGCACTAAATTTTGCTGTTCCGCACTCCTGCAGCCTCTCATGACCATATCTAATTTACTTGTAAGAACTGGAACGGGAAATATTTTTCCTGCTACATGTCTTCTGAGGCTGCTGCAACAATAGAGGGAATTTCATATGAGGAAATACAGCCTAGTATAAGTCTTGGCAGACAGTTCCTCAGCTTTTGACGATTTTTACAGCCCAAGATGACCTTTATTGCCATCCAAGTGAACTTGGATGCCATACCAGTAGAATAATCCTGCAGTGCATGAGTCCAAAGGGAATCCAAATGGCCGTGATGCTCACTTGAGGTTTATGAGAGCTGAATTAAGATGTTTTGCTTCTGCCTGTAGAATCTCTGCTCAGAATCAGGAAGGAGTAAGCCAAGATATAATCAGTGTTCCCCTGAAAGAAATTTCTTCTTTTCTTCTTTCCAGCAACTGTACTCCCCAGAAATAGTTATTAAAACTATTATCTCACAGACTCTTGCAAAAACACAGTGATTCACAACTGTCATATAGGGTTAAAATGTGCATGATTAGCATAAGCATGATTAGTCTCCAGGTTGACAGGATATGCTATAACTTATCATACAATTTAATTAGATTTACTAATTTTCTTCAGTTACACTTTTGCCATTCTATATTGGCTTCTCAGTACCTTAGAAAATGAACTTTTTTATGTGGCAGGTCCTGCATGTTTAGAAGCTAGATTGAAACTAAATTTGTGGGCCTGCTTCCTGTGAGGAATTAAAAAATGGAATCACAGGATCATTTAGGTTGGGAAAAACCTTTTAAAACCTTGCTACTTGGGCAGTTGCAGAGATATTTCTTCTAAAAATAATTTCATGGAAATAATACATGTTCTCTTTTTGTTCTTGAAAGCTTGTGAGTGTTCAGGAGAGAAGAAAATTAATTCTGAACAAAGTTAAAAATGGACTTGTCTGCTGTGCAACTAAACTTCTTCACTTATTAATCTTCTGTGCTCTCTGTATTTCATGTTCAAGACAAAAATTAGTTCTGCTTCCAGGTATGCCAAATACCAGGGTAATTGTTTTTATTCCATTAAATTTCTCTCCAGAATCAAAGTCATAATAAATTCTATGATGTGAAAGACACTCTTTCCTTACAGCAGAAATTTTATCCCTAGTTAGGTCTTTACAGTTTTCTCTTGGAGCTGGCATCTTAGTCCACGTGTTTATTCACAAACTGCATTTGCAAGAAAACCATAAAATGACACTCTGATAAAAGCCATAGCTTTTTGTGTTCAATAAATGGCAAATATCAGAGAAATACTTAGGAAATAAGTGAAGTAAACAACAGCAAGTAATTTCTTCTTAAATTATGCTTAGGAGGTTTCTAAGATTATGACAAGGACTTTAAGAACTAATCTCTAAAGCCACATAACACTTAAACATGGAAAAAAGTGAACAAGAAATTTACTAGTTTAAAACAGTCAAATATTGCACATAAGATATAATTTTATGGCATTATATGGTTTTCCTCAATGCCTCTTTTTTAGTTTCTGTTTCAATTTCAAGAGGTTTTATTTAAGAACAATTAATTACAAACTGAGTTCTGAAAGCTCACAAATATTTGTACTGTTCTGACATAAAAAATCATGCTGTTGTAAACTGTTCAAGTTCCAAGACAAGAGCTTCATAGCAAAAAGATGTTAGTGTGAAACTTTTCATTTACTCCTTTTAGCTACAAATTAATTCATAGCAAGTTGATTGCTGGCTTTTATTTCCAATGAAAATGTTTAAGAGTCTTGCAAGCAGAAAAGCAAAATTCTGAAACGGAGAATGAAGTGTAAACACATACTCACAAGCATACATGCAGCAAAAACAGTTTCAGAAAATTATGTTCCACCACAGAGGGAAAATGTTGGACCATCCAAAAAGCAAATTACTACTTTCCTATCTGTAAAAAGCTAGAGAAGAGTGACAGTCATTCAGAAAATTTTATAATTTTAAAATTTAAATTAACATACATATATATATATATGTTTATATTCTTCCCTGACATTTAGAAAGTATTAGCATTATCAAAGATATTCTTCCTGGGGGGCTACTTAGAGCCTTACTTTGCCCTACTGATTCATGCAACATAATACTCTGTTCCAGTACTCCTGATAATTTTGTGGGGATTTTGTAAAGCAAGTTCACTGCAGATTGTCTTCTGGTTGCAGTGATGTTCTGTTCTTGTTATCTATTAACAATATCAATTAAAGTAACAGTAAGAAACAGCAGCTGACTAGGGCTACAAGTTCTTTAGGAATGAAGATATCTCAAATCGCATTTCATTGGAGTCAGGACACAGTAAAATGTGAATTCATTTACAGATTTAAAGCAGTCAGCACAGTCAGAAACTTAAGTTCTATGGTCAAAGAAATGGAAGAAATCATGTCACCTTGTAGAAGACTAGATATGGGAAGTCTCTACTTCATACAACCCTGCTGCTGTTTCCCTCCAGCTGATCATATAGGTTTCCGAGATTTCTTATACTTTCTTTTCTCTTCCAAGATTGTACTAGATGAGTCCTCTTGCAGGATGGGGAGGAGAGAATACACCTTATTGCTTCATTCAGAGCTCCCTCTGTTCTCCTCCTTTAGTGCAGATAGTTGTTAGGCTCTTCATTAAGTCAAAGTTCTGTACATATGTAAGTTTTGTTTTGTAATACTAAGAACTTATCTCTTGCTTTTAACTATTTTTTTAAACAATTCCTTGTCTAATGCAATGCAATACTGTCTTCCTTTTCTTTGCTGGATATCTAGCTTTCTGAGGAATGCACCTTTCACAGCCTTTTCACTGTGTCAGTTTATAGGAAAAACACAAGACAAAATATCTAAACAGCTTTATTGTGTGTGTCCAATTACAAGTTCTTAGACATGAAAATAATTAATCACTTCGAGGTGAAAGTGACTTATCTCACTGAGGTTTCTTTCAGATTGCCCTCCAAACTAATTAGTGTTCAGTAGACATTTTTCTCCAATTAAATTTCTAGTTCAAAAAGACCTTGGGAAGTTTGGAAGCTGTGCTGAACACAAACAATAGCTAATCAAAACCAGAGAGTAATTGGTTTGCAAAAGTGGGCAAAAAGAGCAGGGAGAGCATAACATGACTTTAATGACAGGCCAGAACTTTATCTTGGTAAGTATATGAAAAAATCATGATTATAATCATAGTATGTGCCCAGTATATTGCCATGACCCATAACACCTGCACATGCAGGTTGTCCCTACCATGGTGAGTAAGAGATTGCCTTGATCGATTTAGGAACTGTCTCACGGGTAAAGAATATGACCTCTTTGGAGAGCAGTCTCTCTCTACACCTTTCAATGAAGCTCAATTTTCTCTGCCTTACTATTTGTGTCTTTTACCTCTGAGGAATACCTATGATCTACATTTGTTTGAATTTCCTAACTTCAGCTTGATCTGCCCACACTGAAGACCCTACCAGATCCTTGACAACTTTGCCTTTGAGAGAGAATTTTTTACCTCCTTTTGCAGGAAATGAGCTGTTTCATTACTGTCTTCTTTTGAGTCCTGGATGTGAACTTATTCAGCCTTCTTCAAAGCCTTCAACTTCCTAGAAAATTACACAGGACCACAACCTAGGCTTGCATGCTGGCACCCAGCTACGTACACTGTTTAATACTAACATGTTGCCAGATTTTGGCTTGATGCCATTAAGTATACTGGCAAAAGATAAAAATGTGGATGAACCCTCTTTGTGACCACTTTTTGCATTTGTCTTATCCTGAGTTTACAATGATGACAGGGGTAGCAATGCCCATGCTTGGCAGGGCTATTCTTTTTGTGTCCTGTAGTAGTGGGATTATCCATCAGGTCAAGAGGTTTAAGATACATCAGCTATTTCTGTCTTCCTCAATAAAGAGTTTGTAAGATTGAACTGTGAAATAGAACCCTAATAGACATTTAGAAGGTAAAATCTTCGCAGATTTCCTCCTTTACACATTTTTGTCTTTCAAACAGTCTTTTCTGTGTCTCTCAAACCCTGTGTTGCTAGGGGCAATGGAAAGTAAAATCAAGATATTGAAGCATTTAGAGGAGACTTGCTAAAATGTCTTTATTATAAAGAAAACTGCATTTTAAACATATTTCAACTTATCATATGCTGGCCTCTGAATTGCTGTAATTGTCTGAATTAGCTTATGATTTATGAGATAAAACACTGACAGAAATTTATCTGTCCATGTACATGCACACTCATATATAAAATAAGTGTGCATTTCATAAAATAAAGTGATAAATTTAGATAATTCAGGTTGACAGCTTTTGTTACCTAGTGATACTGAAAGTAATTCTTGAAGTTTTGTACTAAACTTATCCTACTTTAGTGTGTTCATGTCCTAGATGGATTATATAGTATATTTTCAGGCTATTTTAAAGTCATGTTTGGGGCGAGAGGGGAAGAAAATAGCTGCAAATGTAAGTGGGCTACATGAGTGTTAATATAAGAACAAAAACTGGTCACAAAAGACTTGTAACAAACCTAAAACTTTACCCAGGTGAAATCATGCTAAAGAAAACCTACAATTTTTCTTCTTGATTTTAGTATTAACCTTACATAATGTTGAAATTGTCAAATTTTAATCATTTTATTTCAGCTGAACCATTGAATCCTTTGTTAAAAGGCTAACTCTAAGGCATGCTACCTGGCACAATACATCTACTAGCATTTGTGTGGAGAAACACTGCAGTTTTTCTTTGTACGTCCTATTTTATTTTTCTACTCATGACCCACGTCTTCCATTTAAGAGGGCTGAGAAACCAACATACAGAACCGCGCTGTGCTGATTTTGAATAGTTCAGAAGTATTTCTATGACAGAAGAAAGCAAGGTAGCTAGTCAAGCCATCCTTTAGTGTATGTGATATTTCTGAGCCAGAGGATGATGTTCAATCCATTTTCAAACACATCTCTCAATCAGTATATTATGGGGAAGAACCCTGGTTAATGCATGAGAAAAATAAACTTAGCTTAAAAAGACTAGAAATCAAAATTCTAAAGTGTGATGGGTTGACCCTGGCTGGGTGCCAGGTGCCCACCAAAGCTGCTCTATCCCTCCTCTCGTCAACTGGACAGGTGAGAGAAAATACAACAAAGGGCTCATGAGTCAAGGGCAGGGACAGATCCTTCACCAGTTACCAGCTGCAGCTGGAATTGTTCTAACATGTGAATAAAAATGTAAACTGTGAATGAAAGTAACTTTTATTGAAATATGTTACACTGAATAGTAGTCTCTGCAGCTCTCAGGGTTTGGATCGACATTAGGACGCTATGTATGGCATGTCTTTGGTACAAATGCAAACCTCCAAACAATCTCTACTGTTTGGAGTTCAGTATTTTGTATGCATGTCTGAAACATGCCAATCTGAAAACTGGATGGTAGGAATAAAGAATTTCTATTAAATCCCATTATTTGTGAATACAGTCTAGAGTAAGTCTTGCTGTTAAGATCAGAGCCTATGACTAATTGCTTCAGAAATTTTGTACTCTTAGCATCCAAAGCTTGTCATAAGGGTATAGTATTGAATTTGTATCTAGGTCCATAGCAAGGATAAAAAATGAACTTTAAATTTTTTAATAGAAATCTCCTTAAGATATTCATCAGTACAAAAGAATCTGTAATTGCAGATTTAATTTACATGTGCTGTCTTCTAATTAATTATAGTTTTGGCTTACCTAGCTAACATTGATTTAGTTTATAGTTGTATTTTGTGTCCTTCTAACAGGAAAATAAAAAAATGTCTCTTGTTATGGTCACTATTTAATATAACACAGTATTTTGTAAATGTATAACCAAAATTGCTTGGATTTATAGTCTTCATTTAAGAGAATATACTTAGCTGTACTCTGCTGTGTATACAATTGAAAGCAAGTACTAATTTTATTGTCAATGTACATATGGTTTATATTCTTTGTTTTTTTAATATTGCTGTAATTGAAAAGAATTATGCATGAGCATATATCCATAACTTAGAAGCTCTGTCTTTTTTCTCCCAGGTCTTTGCCATTACCTTCCTTTTGAATCCTTTCCGTATTTAAGCAAGACTTATAAGAAGCATGGGGACAGACTTTTTACTAGGGCCTGTAGGGATGGAACAAGGGGTGATGATGTTAAACTGAAGGATGGTTGATTTAGATTAGATATAAGGAAGAATTATACACAATGAGGGTGAAACACTGGAATGGGCTATCCGAAGAGGTTTGAGCTGCCCCATCCCTGGAAACATTGAAGGTCATGTTGGACCATGTTCTGAGCAACGTGATCTGATTGTCTCATTGCAGAGGAGTTGGACTAGATGGCTTTTGAAGGTCTCTTCCATCCCAAACCATTCTATGATTCTCTGACCAGCATTTGTTCTCAATGTCTACAAGGATAGATGTAGCAGGAGAACACAACACAAAGGAGACATCAGAATATTGCCAACATTTCAATCGCATGAAATGCAGAAAGAAGTAGAAGAATCACCTGAATCTGAAGACCCTGGTGAATATGTTTTCATCAGCAGCATCATCATCATCGTAATAGTAACAGTAGTAGTAACTTTTATTTAAACACATTTCCATTAAGCAGTTGGACTTTAGGTATAAATTTAGCATTGGAATTGTTGTTAGTTTCTTATAATTTCCTCTGGTTCATCATCATGCAACTAATAGAGTAATTATAGAACTATTCTAGAGTGAATGCTGTGTTATCCATTGAAAAATATTGTGGTATTGTGGTATGAAATGTGAATAAAAATTATTTTTCTGCAAAATTAAGCTGACATTTTATAATATCAGCAGGGAGCAACTGTTTTGTAAATAAGATATAGCTGGTTTTAGTGTTTAGTTCTCATGACAATAACAACATGAACCTAACTGACATGACTCCCTGCTGCCACTATGTATACTTCAGCTTTCCTGGCAGAAGTAGCACAGGGGATAGACATTTCATTAGGGACAAAAAGAGAATTGAATGTTTCTGAACTGTTACTGATCTGAACTGTTTCTAAATCCTAAGACTCTTAGAAAGATGCAAGAAAAATATATCTCAAGAAAAACTGATGTGGTTTAATTTGTAACTGTAATATTCTCCCATCATGAACATGTGCACAGTGGAGTATTTGAACCTCTGTATTAAAAGAATGCACACAACAATTAACTAACTCAATATGTGTGCTGATTTTGGTGGAAGTAGAGTAAATTTTCTTCCCAGTGGCTGGTGTGGGGATGTGTTTTGGATTTGTGCTGAACACAAGGTTGACAATACAGAGATGTTTTGGTTATTACTGAGTGGGGCTTACAGAGAGCCAAGGCCTTTTCTGCTTTTTGTACCGTCAGGGAGGGCGCATGGGGGTTTGGGCGGAGACGCAGCCAGGACAGGTGACCCAAACTGACCAAAGGGATATCCCAGACCCTATGACATCGTGCTCAGCATAGAAAATGGGAAAGGGAGAGGAGGAAGGAGAGGACATTGGGAGTGATGACATTTGTCTTCCCAAGTCACGGTTATATGTGATGGGGCCCTGCTCTCCTGGAGATAGCTCAACACCTGCCTGCCCATGGAAAACAGTGAGTTAATTCCTCAATTTGCTTTGCTTGTGTGCATGGCTTTTGCTTTCCATATTAAACTGTCTTTGCTTCAACCCATTAGTTTTCTCACTTTTATCCTTCTGATTCTCTCCCCAGTCCCGCTGGTGGGGGAGTGAGCAAGCGGCTGTGTGGGCCTTGGTGGCTGGCTGGGGTTAAACCATGAAATATGAAAGAAAATAATGGATAAGACTAGAATTGTGTTTTCTCCTACTTCATGAAAAATTTATGAGTAGTGCTGTGTTGCAATGAAGGAGTTTCAGATAAAGTACCTAAAGTTAATAGGGACTAGCTAAAGTTAATGGGGTCTAGTGGGAAGTGTCCCTGCCCATGGGCAGGGGGTTGTAACTAGATGATCTTTAAGGTCCCTTCCAACCCAAACTATTGTATATGACTTTGTCCTCCAGACTCTCATAATTCAGACTTGGCCTTCCAAGGATCGAAGAGTGAACGTAACATTGTCAACTTGTGATACTTTCTATGTGAAGAGAAGGATAGAGACACACCATGCAGCATTTAATGAAGGAATAACCCTGCTTGTGTTTGCAGTGACTGTGGTGGTTCCTATTCCTGTAGTCTATTTAACCTAAAAGCTGAAAAAGGTTCTTGGTTGGTCAACCCTGGCCAATTGCTTCCCTGGACAGTGGATGTGCAGAACTCCACTGAAGGCATATCAGGGATCCATTCTGGTCACAATTCCTTCTCCGTTGCACAAGTGTCTCCCTAGGGACACTGGCACACACTGGCCCCAGTAAGCAAAATCATGACAGGAAATCAGCTGTTTTCATGTTTGCCACAGGATGTACTCCATGCAGCATGAAGGACTTGTAATTTTGTCTTCAATTTCTTTTTTTATAATTTAAAAGTCACTGATGAACAAGTTACCCCAGCTGAACTTAAATTACAAAGACTTTATTAATTCAACAGGAGCAAACTTTCTCTTCTTATACTATAGTTGTTCGTTGTTAGTCTGGCATCAATGAATGCGTGACAGTTATTTTAGGTCTATTTTTTTTACACTGCACAGAATGATTCTGGCACTAGGCGCTTGGGTTTCTGCCATTAAATAATTTCACAGAAATATTTTAAATCTCAAATGAAATCCTGGAAGATGATGATGATATATTAGGGATATGGCCTAACTGAGCATTCCCCAGCTCAGAACTGAGTGTGGTTTCAGCTGTTGTGTCTCAAGACCATCTACTCCGTGGCTATTTGACCTGTGCTGCAAAACAGGAATTAAAACAGCTGCCTGAGAAAAACATCTTTTGAGAGTCAAGACTAACTGCAATAACAGTGAGGGAAAATTACTTCTATGAAAGTGAAATCTTGAAATTATGGATGGGTTCTCTGTTTTATTGCAAGCAAAGTTGGTTTCTCAACAAACTTCTGACTATTTTCTATTTGTGCAGTCTGCACCATTGACCTTTTATTTCAATGGAAATAGCACTTGAAACTGCAATACAATCAAAAATCAGTTTATGAGGTAGAAAATCTCTTTAAATGGTAACTAGAAAACAGGTGATGGTTCAACAGGGTTTATAGTACTTAGAAGCTGGATATAGAGAGAAATTAAGGTAGTTAAAACATAATTGCAGGCTATATCATCACTGCATAGCAGCAGGGGAAAAGCGTACAAATGAACCTCTCTTAGCAAAAGTGAAGACAAAAAAGCACTGGTAAAATTTCTTTCTTTAAACTTTAAACAGACATTGAGACTGGCTTTAGCCCTTATTCAGAAGTTTGAGAGTAAAATTTCTAAATCCTACTCTTGGTGTTTTTATCATGCTGAATTTCCTCCCTAGATCCAACATTTTTAATGGATGACCAAAGGATCTTTTTACATAAAACAGAATGCAGCAACTAGAAAAAAGCCTCTGCAGTAAAATTACAGATTGCTTTGAAAATATGGAGATTTCAACAGCTTTTAACTGTCCCAGAAAATGAAAAAAGAAGCAAGTTTTCCTTTCCTCTCAATTCACAGTGCAACCAAAGCACTACAGTGGTTTATTCGGATGAAGGTATACAAGAACTGGTATCTTCAATATGTATTTGAAAGAAATTTTCTGAGTCTTCCTAATTAAGCTAACAAATACTTTCAGTGAGATATTAACAAAAGTTTAAGTAGAAAACTTCCTCTGTCCAGTAAATGAGAAATATAGGTAAATCAATATCAATAGCTTTTGTCGCCCTCAGAAAACTAAAAACTCAGCTGGTGGTGAGTTGAAAAAGAAATAAGTTATGTTTTATGGAATCATATTCTTTCTCAATCCCTCTTTTTCGTATCTAGAGCATGACTTACTTCTGGTTTCTGAACTAATCTTTTGAAGGTGTATTTTAAGTCTCCTTTGTAGATCAGGATGCAAAAAATCAGGATGAAAATAATTTGTGACAACGAATTCTCCACCTCAAACCGTGTGCCCTACATTCATTGAAAGAGTAATTTGGGGGTTGCAGCAGTCTTCAGTTTCATGTGTTAGGAGATACCTTTAGGAGCCAGGCTGCTGCATGACATTTGGGGCCAGTGGACCAATCATTTGTCATTGTTCTAGTGATCATAGTTCCCCTGGCAGGAAAATTAAAAGGTGCAGTCCCTGTTGTTCCTAATGCTAAATTCTCAGGTTCCTCTGAGAGGAAGGAAGGATTGGTGAAGGATAGTGACTTTATCAATCTCTTTCTGTTATTTATTTGTCCGATCTCAGTAACTAGAAGACCTTGTGATCCGCTGGTAAATGGCAAAATTAAATGCTAATGACCAGAATGAGAAATTAATATAAGTTTATTATATCTTATTTTTGCATTCAAGATACTATATTACTTTAATTATTAAAAGAAACTCAGGTATTATTTTTCTCATTTTTTTTCCCTATATAGTTTTTCCTTAAAGTCTTTATTCTTTCTAATTTCAAATAGATGATAGTCATCTGAAAAACATTTTTCATCCATTTATAAGGATGTGTACATACTGGCCTTTTTCTCTGTAAGATAAATGTGTGTCTGCCAAAATATTTTATCTGTATGTCTCATCATTAAACTATTTAATGAGGTTCCAGGAATACAGTATAGTTATCATATGGCACTGGGAAATATTATGCTGGAGCAACAGCCAGAGAAGATTTTTAATGTGCCATTAAGTAGTAAACTCACAGCTGCATGATAGTGTCTAAGTAACTGGTGAGTATAATCATTTAAAATTATGTCCAGAATTAAAGAAAATATGTATAAAATAAAGAAAGGCTTACATTTTCCAATACCATTTTATTCACATTATAGTGTTCTTTGGATGAAGGGATAAACATACTGTTTAGTCAAAGGGAAAAATTGTTAGAAAGTGTTTGAAGGAGAGGAGAAGGATTTTGTGGGTACATCAGTTTCTAATGCTGACTGAAGTGTTATGGTAGAACTAACCAGTTCATACCATCATAAACACATTACACATTACAGAGAACAAAGTAAAAAGCAGAGCATTCTGCACACAATGTAATAATACTAATGCTCAATTTCTGTTTGTAATCATCTTAGAAGCTTCTAGGAGAATAAACCAAAATTAATGACCAAGTGATGTTTTACATTCCTAGAAAAAAAAAAGGGGAAGGGGATATCTATAGAAACATCATTGCATAAGTCTAAAATTGCTTAACTGGAAATTGGGGTTTTTGTGTCTTGGAAAATATGTGGGTTTAGATAACCATTCGAAGACTGTTGTAACATCATATGCTAATAAAATATTGTTATCACAAATATTAGGAAAAGGGGTCTTGTAACTATAAAGTCAGCTAAGAGATAGCCTAAGCTTTCCCCAGTCCTTGAGATCCAGTTTCCAAACATCTGGAGAAAGACATTATCCTTATGAGAAAGAAATGTATGAGACACATACCTTTACAAACTTTTCACACTTATAGTCTCTGGTTCTGGATGCAGAACTTAATAGATAGACCCTTTTATTCAAGGGAACACAGTGTTACAGGCTGTGCACAGCTTTAGATGAGACATTAGAATTGGAGAAGGAACAGGAAAAATGCTTTGACCTGTTTCATAACGTATGTGTATATTTTATTATTTGTAGTTCATATTTGCTTCATAAAGAGCAGAGGATGTCACCAGTTAGCAAAAAATTATGAATAATTGGAACCAGGGGACAACCACCAGCTGAATCTTGGACTATTCCCATGTAATTAAAGATTAACACATACACAAGTACTTGGCCATATGATAGAGAATTCAGAACTATACAAAATTAGTCAGAAAACTGTTGAACAAAATAGTGGGAAGTTTCAGGTTTAAGAATATATTTTTGAAGATAATATATTCACTTTGCAATTACACTGTAGACTGAGATATTTGCTTGAATGATCTGTTTATTTCTCAAGAGTCTTTTTTTGCCTGTTTTTAAAATTTCATATATTTTTGCTGTAATAAGGACTATGGTAGTTCCCACTGCTGCAAGAAGGATTTCTGTTACTATAGAAGATATTTGCACATATTTTATTAAACACTAAACCCCCATATATCTAGACCTGTGCATTTTTTTGCAACTATTTACTGTGTCAAACATGAAAATAATTAAATTGGCTTTTGCATGTAGACTGTTGGTAACCAAGTTGTAGTTAATGAATATGTTAATTAAGTTAGTAATTAGAAATACCTTTTAATCCATAAGTTTCCCTTTTGCCCCTTGTTAATGGAGATTCCCAAGTTTTGTAATGTTGATAAGTGTTGAAATATGTTGTTTAACTCAAGTTAGTAGTCGTTAAAAGATACTTACTCCAATTGTTGTCTAATTGTCAAAGGAGGTTGGTAAGTGTTTTACCAAGTTAAAAGAAGTTGTATTTTGTGTTGTATTTGTATTTATTTCCCTCTTATTTTACACTGCATCTGATTTATAATTTGCGTTCTGGGTTAAGTAAGTAGTGTCTTGATTGGAAATTTATTTGATTTTATCTGAATTGGCTCCTCAGGTAAGCTCTGTTCATAAAGCCAAAACCCCTCACCCCCCCACCCAAAGAGCTATTTTTAGCAGACCTGCAACTGGGCTCCATGGAAACGTGGAGTTTTAATGAGGTCCTTTCCCACCTTTTTTTAGTAGGTGACATCAGCCCCTAACCTCATTGAGCCATTGGTGGGAAAGGGCTGACTTCATTGGAACAGGAACCAACCAACACTCTCCATGGAGCGGGCAGTAGGTGGGTCGGGGTGGGGTCAAGAAGGTATAAAAAGCCAAGCAAGCCTGAGGAGCTGGCCATTTTGCCTCGACTAGCGAGGTGGGAGCCCTGTGTGGTGGTGGTCAGGTCGCAGCTCTATCCAGAGCCATCTTTTATTTGTAATTTGTCTCGGACTAGCTGAGACAACCCACCACATTGCTGACTCTTGCTCCAGGCTTCAGCCATACCGGCAGGAAGAGTCTCCTATCCCTGGTTCCCGGATTTTTATCATTTTCCTTTACTAATTTTATTTCAATTGTTCCTTTAATTTTTTTTTATGTTAATAAAGTATTCCTTTTTCTTTTAATTAAACGAGAGTTGTCCGTTTTTCACATATTGTTGTTGTCTTCATCTGAAGAAATTGAAGTATAGATGATGTATTACTCCTTTAATTCATTTCAAGGACACATTTTTTTTAATCTTATTTTCAAGAGTGTCTGTCACTGATTTTTTTTTTTAAATTTTTTTTTTCCCCACCACTCTGTGTTCTGGGTCTGCACAATTTAAATTCTGATAGATCAGATTTTTCCTTCCTATCCCAAGATTCCTTTTGTTTTCATGGTGACTTGTGTCCATAGGAACCTTTTTTTTTAAAAAAATTTGGTTTTGCTTTCTTCCAGCATATGCTTTGAAAATGAATCCTAAGTATATAAAATAAAAAATAAAACACAGAAAAAAATTGTTATTTAAAAAGTTAAAGCCAAAATTTAAAAACTTGTTTTCTTCTCCTTTCTGGGTTCCTTTATACGAGATGAGAAAAATAGATACCTTGCTGCAGTTAATATTGCATTACTTTTCCTTTATTAGTATATAAAAGGGTAAAACATCCTCCTTGATTCTTGATAATTTTTGGAATATGAATGATGACTTAATTTTTTTAATGTAAAATTGACAATGGCTCTTCTCCCAGGAAACAAGAGATAGGACAAGAGAAAATGGCCTCAAATTGAACCAGGGGATGTTTAGATTGGATATTCAGAAAAATTTCTTCCCTGAAAAGGTTGTCAGGCATCCGAACAAGCGGCCCTGGAAAGGGGTGGAATCACCATACCTGGAAGTGTTCAAAAGATGTGTGAATGTGGCTCTTGGGGGCATGGTTTAGTGGTGAACACAGTGGTGCTGGGTTAATATTTGGACTCAATGATCTTACAGGTCTTTTCCAGCCTTGATCATTCCATAATTCTGTGATTCTACATGGTACACCTCATCACCAGAAAGTGTAGAAATGGCAATATCTGGACACCTGGAATGCCAGAGTGCCCTTACAAGGCAAAAGTTACTAAAGCCTTGAGAGCCATAGGACAGCCTGCGAACAACTGGGCAGGATGATGACAGATGGCACAGACTGGTTTCAGTGAAGGAATAGGAAGAAATCCAAAATCAGTGGAGTTGTATCTTCAGATTGAAACAAGGGCACGGATTACCTCACATTATCATATATGAAAGGAGTAACTACTCTTGAAAAGGGAGGAGAGTTGAGAAAACATCTGTTTATAGCGGTGTGTCTGGTGTGGTTGTATTTTTTGTTTAAAGGCCACTGAGATTGCCACAGACAGTGAGACAAAAACAGTGAGTGGTGAAATGAAGACATTTTTTGTCTGAGTCAATATTTTTGCTAGCAGGATTTCAATCAAGTGTGATTATTACAGGAAAAAGTAAATAGAAGAGATAGGGTTGAAATTATCATTTGTGTTCTGTGTAATGCAGTAGAGATTACAGCCCCATTGTGCCAGATCTCAAACATGAACAAACATGTCATCTGTCACAAAAAGATTATAACATAAGCAGAAAAGACAGGCCTAATGTGAAAGAAAAGTGAAAAGATAGATATGCAAGTGACAAAGTGATCTGAATAAAGCTGTGGAAGTCCTGTGTAATTTAATGCTACATTTTGAATCCTAAACCAGCTTGTTACTCTGAAGTCTTAAGCACTTCTCTAAATTACATTTAAGAACAAGAGTTAAACTATATAGCAGGGATGCACACTTACTTATTTCCTTATTTAATTACTATTGTTGTTTATTTTTAACTTGGAGTATGAGGTATCGAATAACCAAATTGTAGCCAGCTTTGTCTGCTAGATTTTTTGTGGGGTGATTGCATGGGATATTTGCATGCTCCTAGCATATCCAAAGGTGCTTCTGTAACTTTCTTCCTTCCATAATGCACTGATAAAATACATCTCTCTTACATCAGGGCATTGTAGAAGCACTGACATTGCTAAATACTTTCCAATGAGATGTGGAGATTTATCTTTTTACTGAGAGTGTGGCTAGCTTAGCTATTTAAAAAAAAATCTCTGCTTTGCAGCTGCCTGTTAGCAATGGCCACTTTCCCATCTATTTGACAGGTACTTGCTCTGAACCGCTGAGGTTACAGACCATGTTAGCAGTATCTTTCCTGAAATACATACCAGATTCCCTCTCCATTTCTTTAAATTATTTTTCAAAAAAGTCATCCAGTCACTTCTCCTTCCCTTCTTCCACCACAGCTGCCCTTTGTCTACAAGCAGATGTATGCAGATGTCCATTCACCCTGCTGCTGTCATGAGTTGTCCATAAATATCACTGTCAACGCTGAAAAATGTTTAAGCATCTGTTTCCTCAGTGTCGTTTATTTGCCTGGATGCAGAACTGACCTGTTTAGTTTCCAGATCAGAAATAACTTGTATTTGGCCAACTGAACTTGTAGCTATAGGAAAAAACATGTCTGTTCCTAACTGCCTTTGAAGACACCTTTGTTGTTTGATGTTCTTCAGGTGTAATTGAAGCTCTTTAGGGTAAAAGAAGAAATTGTTACTTGGTCAATTTTCTGTTCCAAACAGGTTCACCAAATTGCTCATTTGTATTTGCGTTTTTTAAGCAGTGATTTTAGAAACAGTTTATTGTCTTCAAGACATCTGCACTAATAACCAGATCACATTCATCATATCCTGATCATGCACATTTTTGGTAGAGAGAATCTTGTGGGGACCAAAAGAACTCAGGCAGCAGGTTTTGCAAGATTAGTATTAAGAAAAATTGTGGTTTGCTGCAATTTACCAGTTTCCAGAGGTGGGGGGTGGTTGATGAATTCACTTGATCTTAAATAGGATTTAGAGATTGAAGGACCCACTCCGTAGAATGCAGGCTCCTTTTTATTATTTTCTACTCTTCAAAACATATGAAGGCAGACGAAAACTGTGTGAGGGAGTGATTCAGAAAGGAGCAGAGTCATTGGAGGTCTACCATTCTGATTACAGGAACACTCTAGAGAGAGACTTCAGGTTAGATTAAATGCCATGACTCTTGGGCAAGATATTTGGATTTTCCTTGCATTTTTGCAGGAGGACATTGGGGCAATAAAATGAGATCTGAAACTTGCAGCAGAGTGATCAGGAGCCAAGAGCCTGCCCTTTTGCAGAGCATGGATGGATGGATGGACACACTGCGTGCTCAGGACTTGGGCTGAGCATTTTGCATATCCAGTTTATTAGGTGGAGAGGACAGAGGTCTCTCCTAGTTATAAATATCTACAAAATGTTTCTGAGGAAGATGTTTGAGCGTTTTAACTGGGGAGGAGAAGGGACAACCAAAATCCTTAATATATGTCAGGAAGAAAGGAAAATTTTATGACTTTTTATGCAATAGTAAGGAAGAAAGAGACACTTTTAAAATTGCTTCACATTGAGACATCCTTAAGCAACACTGGAGTAATAGACTAAAGACATTTTTCTATATAAGACTTTCAAAATGAGAGACAAAGGGCATAGGTTCCACTGAGCCGGGAGGAGTCATCCAGATTCAGTATGATTTTTGAATCCTGAAGGGTTTGTCACCTGGGATTTTGTTCACAGTCTCAATCTATCAGAAAACACTTTGCATTTGGCAGTGTTTCACCAACCCAGAGATGTTGAAATGAAACAATTGCACCTTGCTAATTAAGATTTTCCCCTCAAGAGGAGCCTTTGCCTTGAATTTGTCTCTGTGGGCTAGTTGTGGCCTGGAATACCACAGGACTGGGTCCTTTGGAGGCCTGCCCCCTGGATTACAGTCAGGGATTCCAACAGGCATGTGTCGAAATGCCAAAGATTTTTAAACCTTCGGTGTGGTGTTGTTTTAGAAGGATGTATCTGATGAGTAATGCTTCGTTTCCCCAGTTGTGTCCAAGTGGTGTAATAATTTTGGTCCTTCTAGAGGGTTTCCCATAGAAGTTGAGGGGTAAATATTGAATGTGGTCTAAGCCACAGCTACTTCAAATGCTTAATAAAAATTTTTCTGTACTATTAAAGTGAGCAAAAGTTCAATTAGCAAATGGAAACACATTTCTTTATTGAATATCTTGTAAAAATTATTCTTTATTTTCACTAATTCTGTGAACTTTCAGTATATATTCCTCTAAATCAGCCAAACTTTCTAAATAAACAAACGATTAAAACTATTTTTAAGAACATGAACTCTCTGTTTAAATTCTTTCAAATTTTCACTGAAATTATATGGTAACCTATAATCATGTAACCTAATGGTAACCTATACCTAAATGGTAACCTATATCATGTATGTAATAATATCTGTCAGCTAAATGGAACAACAATTTAGATATATAATTATATGTAACACATGAGGAAATTTAAATACTCTTAAGTAATTTCTACAGTAGGACAAAAAAATTCCCCCCAATATTCTAATATTAAAAAATATTTCATATCACAGTCAGCAGGTAAGACATTTTATCAGTGCCCTGAAAACAAGGATATCATTGTGCAACAAGCTGGCAGAGCAGGCTGGATTTCACCCATGACAGAGGACATAAAAAATGCTGTCACCCATTCCACTGGTGTTAGTCCAATCCATTTTGAAAGACTGCAGTCCATGAAAATGTAACTTTTTCAGAACCACGCAGTTGCAGATGAGGCTGAATTTTTTTTATGATTCTGTGTGCAAATTGTAGATGAATTTTCTGCTGGGAGAATAGAGAAAGAAAAAAGTATTCCAAACAATTTTTAAAAAATTCATCAGATTTCACACATCAACATGTCAGTCACACAGGCAGGCACAGTTACAATAAAAATTCCACATCTTGACCAGATGTATCCAACAGAATTAATACTGCAGAATCTTTGACATATGGACTATGTGTTTTCACATATATGTCCAGTTAATATTTCAAACTCGTATATTGGGCTATTTGGGGTGCCTCTAAGCACCAATGGTAGTTTAACAAATGTAACATTTTTAGTATGTTCCAAGATATGTTATGTAGCTTTTTATATTTTAACATTATTAAAATCCTACAGTGGAAAAACATTTCATTAATACTCATTTATTTTTAGAAATTGTTTTTAGAAAGGACTCAGTCTCATTGTGCATCTAAGATCCTGAATCAAGTGGTATAGGAAGACCTTTTTGACACAAGATTTGGGCCCAAATTTTTCCCTAAATAGGGAACATGTGAGTTACAAGTTTTGATTCCACTTCTTAAACACACATCTTTTTACATCTACCCTAACTTGCGTTTTTCGTGCCTGTGTATGAAAGGATATCCATGGATTTTTATGAAGATTAAAATTGGCTTTGCAACTTCAGCTGTTGTCTCTCAGCCAAAGCTGTGTCATGTGTAGCAAGCAGCACCCTGTCACAACCTTCCATTTCCCTGGGTCTTTTCTTACTTTTCCAGAATTTAAACTCAGTCTGGTATTTCATTAAAGGCAACTTCTCTCTTCTTTCAGACTTCTTTTCAAAAATAAGAAAGTTAAGTGGTGTTAGTCCCAAACTAAGTAAACACTTGGATCCCTATTTTCTGTTTTCTGTGTATAGGTGTCTGTTGGTGTTGGTCCAAGTTGCTTACAAACAAATAGGTTTAGCGCTAAAAAATAAATTTATGCATTTGAGTACTATATATTGTTTAACTTTCAGGGGTTTAGTCCTTAATTTTAACTAAACTTTTCCTGCTTATATAATGTTTGAAATTCATATTAAGAAAGTATGTCCAGAGAAATGGAATGTGGTGCTTCAAGGGTTTCTGGCGCTCAGGTTCAGAGGTTTTTACTCGGTAAACATATGTACTAAATTCACCAATATCCTGTTTCTTTGAGATTTAAAAAAAATAAATATATATCTGTTCTGACTACATTTTTACTGAAAAATGTTTCTTGGGGTTTGAACAGAAGTTGGAAATATAGTCAGTTCTGATTTTTCCCGATGATGTAAAGCTGGACATTAATTTTGCTGCATTCTTTCTTAACTTGCAAATAAATATGAATATATTCTGGATACTATCTGTCTGGGTGTATTTATTCTCCTGTGTTACTAATGCTACATATTCAGATCAACACATCTCTGAAGTCCTGGTACTCGGGGTTTTTGCACTCAGAATCTAGTTGCCTTCCCTGGTCAATCACTGAGAAATACAATCCTTATTTGAGGATTGCCGTGCAAATAATTTTTGAACTTGTGTAGAAAACTAGAAGAAAGAATTTCAGTAGAATTTTTTTCTTCTCCTCTTTATGATTCTGTTTTAAAATTTTTCTTAAAATTTGTATTCCACAACTGGGAAATTTTAATTAGTCTCTATGCCCTTTCAGTAGGCGTCTACTTTCAAGTGTTCCAACAGCACTCTGGACACATAGAAAAAGAAGGGACAAATCATCAAATGTAGCCAGATAGTGGAAGAGCAAAAAACTTTATATTTGATATCTGATGTAAAATATATGCCGCAAAGACAAGCCAGGGACCTCGTCTTGTGGCGAGAACAAAGAGCAGAGAACCACTGCTGCTGAAGAAACTATGAACAATCACAGGTCTCCAAGCAGCATCCATGCGTTGCTGGAGTGGCACCTGATGGGTAAAGGGACAGCAGAAACTGCCAAGACTAACTGGCAATTTTCTTTCATTACAATGTGCTTTCTTGGTTTGGATAAGTAGCAATAGTGCTAATAGGTCATTTTGGGTGGAAAATATCGACAGGTTTCAACAACAGAAGATACATGAATCCTATTCTCTCCAGTGGGAGAGAGAATGTAGTGAGAGAATGAAAAAGAAGAACTCGATAATTTGTATTACTTGGCATAGACTTTTTAAAGAATTTGGCAACCAACCTTCCTTATTTCCTAACTACTGTATGTTATGCAGATTACAGTGAAAATTTCCTAAAAATTAAGTGGCAGAAGGGTGAATAACTCACACTCGGAAGAAAAAACATAAGGTAAGGTCCTATCAATATTTGTTCTTTTAAAACTGTTTTCCTCCTGATTTCTTTCCTATTTTAAAGGTCTACTTGCCAGGGAGACACTGCACTTTGGTCTCTCTGACCTCTGGCAGGTGCGAAGCTGGAGTTCTGCCTGTGTTATTTGTTTGTTTAGGCAGGTCCATTGGTTCCTGAAACCTTCTATCAAGTTAAGAAACTGAAAGAAAAATTTGATAATAGCCAGGCAAGGCAATTTATAGCATACCAGTTTCACTGGGAGGAAAAATTGCTAGACTCTCTCTCAAGCAATCCATATTCTGTTGCGACTTCATTGTCAAATTAGCTGTAATCTAAGTTCTCTTAGGTCCTGTAGCTCTATTTGTGTAACATTTTTCTTAACTTCTGAATTACTGCTGAGCACAGATGTTTATTGAAATCCTGTTTCTGTTAAAGATTACTACAAAATTACTGTTAATTCACACAAATTTTGGTTGCTATCTTTAATGAGGGTGGATCGGCTATTTTCCAGTGCATAACATTTGATAAAGTCAGAAGAAAGGCAAGATAATCTAATGGTGGTAGGGTCTGAGAGGTTGTTGGCATGTCTCAAAATATGTCTTTCATGTTGCACAAGGCTGATGACACTGACTCAGGTGTGGAAATTTTTTCCTGCATTCTAGTGTTTCAGTAAGGAAAAGGAAGGGAAGGATTTGCTCTTAGATATATATATTTTTTTTTTCCTGTTAGTTTATACATGACTATTGGAATAAGTAGTTTATTTGCAATCAAACACATCTGCTTGACAGCAGAAATGTAGGACATATGGAGTGGATATGTTATGCACAAAAAAAGAAAGAGTTTTAAGAAGGATAAGGCTGATGACACAGGGGATCTGGGCAGAGTTTTGGCTGATCAAATCTAGTCTTTGATGCTGTACATGGCTGCCCACGGCTTTTTGTGCCGTGGGGAGTCTTAAGTGGGTGCCTGGGTTGCTCAAGACAAACCAAGCCCTTGGAGCCTGACCACACTGTTCTGGGGCAATCCAAGGGAGATGGATACTACCCTCTGAAGGTGAGGAACAAGAGTCATGAGTGCAGCCCAGGGCTCTGGCTGCGCTGCTGGCATCACAGAGCATGAGCCATCATAGAGCAAAAGCTGCAAGAGCTCAGGCACAGGAGGAATGAGTGTCCTGAACCCCTTCAGCACCACTGAGAAACTTCTCTTTGGAAGCACAGCACTGTGATGGTTTGAACCTGAGTTGATGGACAGTTGTTTAGACCAATAACACTTCTCAAAATCTACATATTTAAGTCGAGGAGAAGCCCGGGAAATTTCTCTTCCTTCTGGTCTTCGGACTGGTAAGGGCTCTGGCCAGCTCGGCCTGGCAGGCTGGGCTGGGCCTGGCTGGGCCTGGCCAGGCCTGACCGGGCCTCACCACTCGGCCCTGGCAGGGGCTGGGGCCAGACCCGCAGCTCCGTGAGGGCCATGATGCCCTCCCCACTTCTCTGGGGCAGCCAAAATGACTTTTACAGCTTTGGCTGAAACCAGCTCCTGGCTGCTGCCCAGCAGAGATCATGTGACCACCAGAGAGATAAGTTCTAGCTGCAAGCCAAGGTTCTGGGTAAGATTAACCCCTTCTGAACAGTAAATTCCCCAGAAGAGATGAGGCCTGCCACATCCATCCTCTCCCAGGTCAGAGGAAAGGGAAAGGCAAAGGCACGTGAATAGACATCATGATAGTGACACCAAAGTCAGTGAAGAAGAAGGAGCTGAAGCCCAGAGGGAGGAGATAGAGGAGATGCTTTAAACCTGGAAGCTGAAATTCTTTTGTAAAGCTATGGTGATGGACTATAATACATCA